>VZRX01015283.1:0-19415 GCA_013398075.1 Notiomystis cincta | reverse complement strand
TGGTTTGTTTTCAAACCAGCTCAGCCACCTTCTCCCATTGTTTAACTCACTGATTTAACATACATCTCTCATCTACATTAATGCTTTTTATGTGTCCCAGACAACCGTTGTCTCAAAACTGGAGTTGTTGGTGCGTTTGTGGAGTATTTAGTAATGAAGAGACAGAGAAACAGCTCTGAATAAAAGAGATTGAGATAAATTTTAGATGAAGAAGGAGGGAAAGCTTAGTCAATTGGTTATCTGGTTTTTTTCAGGAAGGTGATGTTTGAATAATTTACCAAAAATACATTATTTTTTTATTTTCAAAATTTTAAATTAGGGAAGCATTTGTTTCATGTTAAGAAAGATCTTGTTTTCATTCTTCATTAACATAAAAACATTTAACAAGCTCAACTTTTCTTAGTTCCCAGAATGAAATGTATTTTTTCATTGGCCTGGTTTGTAAATAGTTTTATTACATGTGCAGGCCTCAGTGTTGTGAAGGCATATCAATAAGACCAATTGTTTTTTAATTCTGTGTGGTTTTATGTTCCAGGATATGCATTGAAATTGGAATCTATTTGACCATTTTCCCTACACTACAGAACAGATTAAGGTGATGTTTGCTAGAATGTATTAGAAATGAAATGGAAAAAAACCCCACCAAACAACAAAAAACCCAAGGAGAAAATAGAGCTCAAAAGCAAGTTGCAATTCTTTTGTGAAATTGTATACACAAAGAAGTCTTTGTTGTCAAATAAGAATATTTCACAAGAGTACACCAGAGCAGTACTACTGAAAGTATCCTTAAGATTTTAGGTGAAGAAACATCCACCTTGGAGATTATGATAGAAAGAGCTAATAAAGCTTAGCTTGTAAAAGGAGGTGGGTGGGGTGTGGTGGGGGAAATCCCCCAGTGCATAGTACAGCTGCTGCTGTTAAACTTGTAGTAATGCTTGTGGTGTTGGCAAACAGGACAGGACACACTAACTCAAGCAGTTCTGTAAACTGGCTGCTTTGCTGGCAGGAATGAGGTAAGAGTGTTGCAGAGCAATATAAGGTGAAGTTTTTATTCTCTGTGTGCTACTTTATTGGATTGCTGGTAGTTTTGGTATGGGGGACAAGCACTGACCCAGCAGGTCTGTGTTCAGACCAGACTGAAGGAATTGTGGTGGTTCCCAGCTGCAGTATTATGGCTTCTGCTTCATTGTGCATAATTGGATTTTCCAGAAGTACAGTAAACCTGGGGGAAAAGGTGGGGGAGGGACACATGGAGAGAGCTCTAGTTTTCTGCCTTTTTGTTCTTTTAATGGAAAAATTCTAATATGTAATGGTAAAACGGGAGTGGCAATATATTTGTGGTTTTCTTGAGAATGTGTTTTTCCTGTATTTCATTTATTTATTCTACTTTGCAGCTGTAGTTCCAGGCATTTGATATCCATACTGCCAACTGTAATAATGCAGAGTCAGTATAAGTTTCTGCTAAATTATGTATCTCCTTTGTTCAAGAAGAGCGTGCAGGGAAGTGTGTAAGTAGAGGATTTCTTAAAAGAAAAACAACGTATTTTTTGAACACCTCTTTTCTATTAAGAGGAAACTGGTCTTAAGTCTTGTGCCTCTCCTCCAAGTCATTTGCCCAGCTTGTCTGGTAGATTTTTGCTTCTGCATGTGTATGGAGTTGCTTCAGAGCTAAGCGAGTTAAGCAGAAATAGTGTCAAAACAGTAGATTCCAGTACTTCATAAAAGTTACAAAGAACAGAAATGAGAGCTATTGTTACTCTTCAGATGAAAATACCTCCCTCTCCAGATCAAGAAAAGGCCAGTGGATACATGGTTATTTGCTTAGGGAAAGATCTTCAGGACATTGTTTTTTGGATACACACACTGAAAAGATGTAGAAATGAATGACACCTCTGGTGTATTCTGTCTTCCAAGTCATAGAGGCAATTTCATTTCACACTCAGGTTACCATTTTGCCTACCCTAGAATGTGTTTTCTCATTTTTCATTTCATAATCTGAACAGGAGAAATGTGTGTATTGATTTATTGAAGTAGTGCCTGTGTCAATAAACAGAGTATAAAAAAACCTAAGAGAATACCACAAAATATGAACTGGGTTTTTATGTGAATTTTTTATTTTCCTATTAACTTATGTTTAAGTGTGCTGAGCAATCTGCATATCTCAGTGACTCTTAGAAGCAGGCAGTTTACCTGACTTCCATTTGGAGCTGTAGTTTGCTCTAGATCCACTGACGAGTAAAGCTAACACACCATTGTTGAGAATTGCAACATGTATTCCATTCCCAGAAATATTGAGAAGTGTCTGAAGTGTTTAAAAAAATCTCTGAATAAATAAAACAGAGTAGTAAGCATAATAGTATGAGGAGACCTGAAAGTAAAATTTTTATCATCTTTTGTGACATATGTCTATGTCTCTCATAGCAATGCAGAGGTTCTGACTTCAAAGAGCTTACAATATCACATATTTTTTCAGGTTTATGATGATTTTCTTTGTAATTGTGTAATAAAATTAACTGTATTCCTCAAAAGAATCGTTCATCAAAATACACAAAGAAATTTCTGTTCTCTTTCTTTGATACATTTCACGTAGGAAAGAAGAGAAAAGAAACGAAAGCTGAGCAAAGAAATGGCAGAAAAAGCCACAAGGGAACTAGAAAAAATGCAGTTACAAGAAAAGGCTGACATAAAGTATAAAGAATGGTTAAAGAAGAAGAAAGCTGAAGAGGCAGAAAAGAAGAAAAAAGAGAAGGTATTAATGAACTGATCATTTATTTGGATGGAGTTACTTAATCTGTAACTTATATTGAATATATTGACATGAAATGGCAGTGTTGTACACGAGAAAAATCTTTCAAGAGTTGCAATGTTAGTGCATTAAAGATGCTGTGGTATGGTCAGCAAAGTAAGATGCATATTAGTGCATTTTTGGTAATAACCTTTGATTTTTTTCTCAGGGAAACACTGGAGTAACATGAAGGTTGGGGTTAGGTTTTTTTCAGACAAACAAAAAAATGCATCTTTTCCATTGTTAGGGAAAGGTGCTTGTATTTGAAGAAAAATTTGAAATGTAGTGGAAATCTGCAAAAAAATTATTTACTATTTTTTGTATATTGTACAGGGCTTTGTCTAGGAGTACCTTTTTTTTTTTTTTTATTTTCAGGAAAAAGAAAAAGAACGGGAGGCTGAGCTACAGGAGAAGAGAGCACGATCGGAGAAAATCTTCAAGGAATGGCTGCAAAATGCTAGAAATAAACCACAGCCTGCTTTAAATGGCTATGGTTTCCCACATGGGAAGTCTACAGGTTTGTATGTGTAGTACACAAATATGTAGTGACTTTGGTTTGTGGTTCCTTCCTTCTAATATTTTAATGTAAAATGAAGGCTGTTTAGGATACTCGTCTAGTATCTAATTTTGGCATATAGCAATGACTAATTCTACTGTGGTGTAAGTCAGAGAAACAGATTCTGAGACCTTTTGTGTATTTTTCTTAGCCTTTTTTCTTATTTGGGAGGAAAATTGCATTATTTGAGATAATTATGTGGCATACCAAATTATTATTTTATCTGATTTTTCTTACCAGGCATAGGAATTACCAGAGCAAATCACTGGTTCCTGTGAAGCAAATTAGTTACGTCAACATCCTTGTAAAGTTGGTTTTTGTGTTATAGGCGATGTGTGCCACCTGAATCCCCCTTAGAAAAGAGGTGGGGTTTTGAGATACAAGAACAATTAGAAGCTGACAGAAGTCCTGTCTGAAAAAGGAGACAGGGGCTTCAACCTGAGCTAAAATTTCCAAGCTAAAATTTCCTTTCTGTTTCACTTTTCACCTGCATTGCACCTTCTTGGTTTCTGTAATCCTACTCCTTTTCTTGTTTGAAAGGGAAATGTGGAAGAGAATGCTGGTCATAGTGTAGTGTTTCACAAGTCTTACTTTATTTTTGTATTTTTATCATCCCACATAGTACAAAAGAAGGAAAGCAGCAAGAAATAGTATTGCATTACACGTTAGTTTTCTGTGCAACTAAAATAATTGCTTCTGTTTGACTTTGCAACAGAAATAGTTTGGGGACCAAAATTCTGATTTCTGAACTTTTAAGAAACTTGTATAAAGCAGGTGAACAGCCTTTACTCTTTTGCTTACATTTATTTTTAAATAGTGATATACCTTGCCTTCATGTTTTGGTTGGACTGTCATTACCTACTGACAGATGCAATCATTTATTTAAATGAGTTTGGAAAAATACTTCTCTACTTGTGTCATTCAGCAGAATGTATTACAAACTTTGAAATGTATCCATCATGTGGTTGGGTACAACAAATTAGCCAATTTATAGACATTTGCAGTTTTTAAGAACACAAAGGACTGAGCATTCAACCTGCTTATTATTTTAAGTAGAGGCAAAGAATATGCCAGTTACTGTTTAAAAAAAAAAAAAAAGGTGGAATATTTATTATTTTGAACCACTTAAATTATGTGATGTGCCTGTGCTGTCATTCTCTGAAGACCTTGTTGTGTTGTATTTAGTCCAGATGATTATTATAGCTGCTTGCATTGGAAAGCTTGTAGTGTAAATATTCCTTTTTGGTTATGTGTATTTTCTAAATATTTTAGGGAGTGCTGCTAGAAATTTGTATCCAGCTCCAGCATATTGTAACCCCATTCCTTGGAAACCCATCCACGTGCCTCCCCCAAAGGAAGACGGTGTTGTTACCAAGAAGAAGAGTAAGAGACCTGTATCTTGTCAGCCACATGCATCTTTACCAATGGCAGTTTCTAAGCCCAAGAGCAACCCTTGTATTGGATCCCTGTGCAGAAAAAAATTATAGTTCAGAAAAAACATTCTTAAAATCTTGAGCAAAGTGGACTATAAATGTGAAGCTCTGTGTAGTTACATGTCCAAAGCAGATTGCTTTGTGCTTTTTTTTTTTTTAATTTTTTTTTTCAATATTGTGAGCAGGTTTTGTGTTTTTACTGCTAGTTGACCAATCAGGCTTTTTATGTGTTTTCTATATTGCATTTTAGTCAAAAAAAAAAGGAAAATATAAATTGTAATGTGACTGTACCTCAATACCAATAAAATGCATAGGATTGATTCTTTCTTTCCTCTCTGGTTGTTGAAGGAGTTCTTGTGTATAAGTAAATACTCTTTTGGGCAGCAGTATTAACTAGGTTATTTTAAAGATGCTATTTGCAATGTATTTTAAAACAATTCTTGGCTTGATATGGAAGGAATTCAAGGCCTGAATCAGTTCCAGGGTTGTGGTGTCACTGGGATTATAACAATCCAGTGGGATAGCTTACATTGCTGGAGTACTGCAACAAATGGATGCAGCCTCTTAGGGAAGCACAGGCTCTTTGCTGGACCTGATACCTGCAAACCAGGGGGAACTGGTCAGGGATGTGAAGTTTGGGGCCAGTAATGACTTACATGAGTCTGCCTGTGGGATTTGGTAGGGTGCACCTGAGAATGCTGAGGAAGTGGCAAATGTCACTGTGAGGATACTCTCTATTATCTTTGAGAGGTCTGGTGATAAGGGGAGGTTTCTGAGGACTACAAGAAAGTGAATGTCAACCCAGTCTTCAAGAAGGGTGTATATGCAGAGCTGCAGGCCAGTAGTCAGCCTCAGCTGGGTCACCAAGACAGAAGGTTAATGTGTCCAGTACAGCCAGCAGCCTCCTGGAAGGAGAGCACTGCCCAACAAAGGGAAGCAGTCTGTAACAATTTGAGACCACATTTGGAGTGCTATACCCATTCCTGGGCATGCCAGTAAAAGACTGACATTGATGTTCAGGAGCAAGCTCAGTGAAGGGCCAAAAGGATGATTAAAGGACTGAAGCATCTGACAGACAAGCTGAAAGAGCTGTGACTGTTCAGCATGAAGGAGAGAAAGTTCAGTAATGTCTGAGCAATGTCTGTAAATAGCTGGTGGATGGAGAGAGAGCAAACCCTTCTCAGTAGTGCCCAGTGAGAGGAGAGGAGGCAGCGAGTGCAAATTAAAATACAGGAAATTCCATTTAAACATGAGGCAAAAGTTTTTACAGGGAGAGTCGTTGAACGATGGAACAAATTGCCCAGAGATGTGGAGGTTCTGTTCTTGGAGATACTCAAAACTTGACTGGACATAGCCCTGAGAAACCTTCCCCAGTTGGCCCTCTTTTGAACAATGGAGTTGGACTAGAGGATTTCTAGAGGTCCCTTCCAATCTCAATAATTCTAATGTTAATGGTGGAAGGAAAAAGCAGAAAGAAAGAAGACATTTTTCCTGTTATCACTGTATCACTTGGAGAAATACCTTGTTACCCTTTAAAAGTTACAGTATTAAAAAGTATATTGCATATTACAAAATGTACATGGTAAAAAACCACACTAAATCACATCCTGGTAAGTATTTTTTTGATACTAAGTTTTAGTCTTAATAGTACATTTTAATTTCTTCAGAGCAAACTGTGAAAAATACTAACCTATCTCATGTCAAGTTTATACTTAATACATTTTTTATACCATAACTTTGAGTGAATCAGTTTATACAATGTGCCTGTGTCTGTTCTTTCTAGATAGTGGCAAATGCTGACAAGACTGCAATACCTTACAGTAGTGTTAATAGATTATTTGGTTTGTGTTTGCATTTAGACTTTCACTAAGTCTTAATTTTACTGGATGCATTTAGGAGAAGTCTGGAGTCTCTGAAATACACGGAACATCCAACTGCATTTCTGCTAAGTAGCAGCACACAGGAGTCTGAACATTGTCTTCAGCATGTAGGACTGTGTGTCCATCTTTTCTGTAAGGACCTCTGCAGTAGAGGGGTATGAAAGTAGTGGATTAACAGATGAGTTGTTAACTCATCTCATCTTGCCATGTGGAAATGTCTAATCAGACTCAGAAGTTTTAGTACTATGTAAGCTGTGAGAAGCTTGTAAGTTTTTAAGATGAAGGGACAGTGTTTTACTGTAATGCAAATGATTCATTTTGGATTAGCTTAAAGAGATTTCTTGAGACTGATTTAGTTGAAGAGTCAGATTATTTTAGTATTTTCTCTAACAGGTTCTCTGAATGTGGCTACCAGTAAGGTGTGTTGACATAATTAGCTGAATGTATATTTATGGCTTTGTATTTCTTTTTCACATTTATTTGCTTGTAGTGAAATAAAATGAACTAGTGGACTAACAACCCTAATAGAAGCTTTAGGATGAGGCCTTGCTGTAACTTAACCATAGCATTGTAAAGACTTTCATCCTAACTAAAATACAAAAAATGGTTAAGGCACGATAGCTGCTAAATGCACATATTGGCCTAAATTCAATCCACATAATGATTTTCCTAAAGAAGAGAAATAATGTTTGGAATTCTTCCAGCAAGATATCAACTACACAGTAAAATGGTCTGGCCTCGTGGCATAATTTTAGATTGTGTGCTACAGAAGGCTGTAATTTTATGCTGTTGTGGCAAATAATTTACACCATTCTCAGATGTTAGACAATAAAGCCTTGACATTTCATTTTTGCTTAAGAAGCAATCTGTATTCTGTTATTCTTCTGTTATCTGGATTTCTCTGCTCACAACATTCCACAGTAGATCAAGTTACAGAGTCTCAAGTTACTCACTTGAGAACCAGTACAAGATCTTGCATCTTGATGCCTATGCTGCTAAAATAACATGAGACTTAACCTCAGATTTTTTTTCATCTCCATGTTTTAGCAGAACTTCTGGTTGTAAGAATCCATAGAGCACTTCAAAAAAATGACTGTTGCATCCTTCTAGGATTCACAGCTTTTGTTGTGTTTTTATGTGTTGATCATAAATAGAATGCCATGCTCAACTTCACTGTGAAGGATTACATCTCCTGTGAGCTTCTGGGTTTGAAAATTACTCTGTAGGTGCTCCATAAAGAAACATGACTTTCTAGTAAGTGATAGCAGATCTTCATGCAATTGTTTCAGGGTTGAAAGCCTACAAACAGTGAAGTGGATCAAAAGACCTAAAGAGCATATCATGAGTAGAGATCACTGTGATTGTAGAGAGCCTTGCATTCATAGGAAGCAGTCTGGTTAATGCAGCACAATGCAGCTCTGCTATTGCAAGTTTTGTTACTGGTTCTGGTGTGGAGCCAAGGCTTCACCTGAACTAAATAACCAATAACATCAGATTATAATCATGCCCTTGCCAGTGTAATGTTTAGTTGTAAAATTAATTTCTTAATCTATCCTTTAGAAAGTCAGATGAAAGAGAAGTCACAAGTTCTGATACGACTTTCACTGGGATATTTATGTGAGTAAATGTGGAATACTTTAGCCTTTATTGCTGTGGTCAAAAGGTGAGTGTTCCATGGTGCTGTTACCTGGGCAACATCAGGAGCTGTGTTTAAATTCAATACCAAAAAGGAAATCTGATCACCCTGATCTAGTAAAGCATATGAATACTTGATTTACTTGAAATGGGTTGAGGAGATCACTGATAAAGAAGGGCTAAAGCAGTCATGCTGTCTGGGGTTTGAGGCCTCTGACCTAAAGCTTGTTCAGTTACCAAAGCCTGCATTTCATATGTAAGGTGATATCCTTGAACTTAAAAATGTAACACATTTTACAGTGGTGTATTAGACAATTCTCTAAAATTGTATTTAAGTGAGGCAAATTTTTGGTAAATGTGAAGGGTTTTTCTTAATTATATGGACTTAAATATTTGGTTGGTCCAGCTTACTGACTGAAACAGGAATTGCAAGTATTTAATTCACAGACAAATACAAATTTATAGAAAATTGTCAGGGCCATTTGGAAAGTGATGTGCTTGAAGCTCTTAAAACCTATTGAACTATGCTGTGGACATATGCAAGGGTGCATTCAATTATGTTTCAGTTATGTTGATGCTAATGATATCACTACAAAGGACTCAGACTGGTTTCTTTCACAGGAGTTACTACTGAAATTATTTCAGTACTACTAGCACTGAACAACAGAAAGTACCTTAAATCAGCTTGATAAATATGAAAATAAGTGTTTTTGTGTATAGGTCCTGTGAAGGACGGGTCATTGACTTTTACAGGTAATTTGTTTTAACAGTGCAAGGTTGTATGTTTTGGGATTAAGGCAACAAGTTGTTAAGAAGTCATCCAGCAATAATGCCAAGATGTTAATAGATGCTAGAATGTTTTCTCTATAATTTGACTCTGACTAAAACAACAAAAAGCCCTACAGGTTTTATTACACAGTGCCACCATTTGTGGTTGTACAGGTATGAAATCCATAATATATAGATCCTTTTTGGTAAATGTTGATCAGGAAAAACTCTTCAATTTCCTCTTTACATTAGCACATTGTCCTGGTTTGACACTGGCCAAAAGCCAGGTACCCACGAGAGTCAGTTGCTCACCCTCCCCTGCCACAGCTGGGCAGAGGAGAGAGAAGAGGGAAAAGGAAAAAAAATGAACGGATGTTTCACGAGAGAGATAAGGACTGGGAGAAACACTTCAAGGGCCAAACAGGCTGGACTTAAGTTGCAAAGTGAAATTTATTACTAACACAATCAGAGGAGGATAATGAGAAGTAAAATAAGCCCTTCAAACACCTTCTCCCCCCAGCCCCTCCCTCCTTCCCACCGACAGCGCAGGCAGGCAGGGCAGGGGGGTTTGCTCAGTCCATCACTGAGATTTTCTTCCTCTGCCCTGGGAGAGGAGTCCATCCCCTGTGAGGCCGTGGGATCCCTCCCACGGGNTCACCACAGCCTGCAGAGGAATCTCTGCTCTGGTGCCTGGAGCACCTCCTCCCCCTCCTTCTCCACTGACCTTGGTGTCCCCATGTTGTTTCCCTCACATATTCTCACCTCCTCCTCTTTGCTTACCAGAAGCAAAACCCTGTGACTCTGTTTTGATTTTCTCTTTAAATCTGTCATCACAGAGGTGTCACAGAGGCGTTACAAACCTCTCTCACTGTCCCAGTCCTGGCCAGCAGTGTGTCCATCTCCAGAGCCATCAGCCCTTGGCTCTGCTGGACATGGTGGAAGCTTCCAGCAGCTTCTCACAGGAGCCACCTCTGTGGCTTCTCTGCTACCAGAAACCGGGCCAGGGCAAACCAAGACACACATCCATCTTTACGTATCAGTTCCTGAAAGACACACAGAACATCGGTACCCAGGAGGAAAGCAGGATGACTGTGGCATGCCTGAGTTTGAAGAGCCTTTCAAAGATATTGGTATAAATACACATCAGCCTTCCCTAAGAAAATTGTGATCAAGGTGTAGAGGATGGATTCAAGGAATTCCTGTGTTGTTCTTGCTAATGCACTAGTTTAAAGGGCTAATACCAATGGTTTCCACTGATCAGAAGTGATTTCTCTCTTTGTTGGGATATCTGCTCCAGGCTGAGCACAGCTCATAGTACACTGAGTTAGGCAGTGGCAGATTCACAGGACGTGTATTGGGTCTGGCTGAGCTTGAGTTCATTTCCCCATAGCAGCCCTCACAGTGCCGTGCTTTGCATTGCTAGTTAGAAAGGTGTTGGTAACAAAATTGCAAAAATAATTTCCATACTCGATGTAACTGCCAGGATGCAGGAAACAAAGATGAAAGGTGGATGGATGGCAGGTGAGGCTGCAGCTGTGACTGGGCAGAATATGGTACCTCTGCTGCATTATTTATTTCACATGCCATCAAAATTTATGCAGTCTTGAACTGGAACAAGTGAGTTATTGTGCCCATCCAGCACTTTCTCCTCTGCCACTCTGTGCACAGTTTGTCAGAGGTGTCCCAAGCCAAATGTGAATGACAACAGCTCGAAGTACCCTCACCAGGAGAATCTGGACAGTGATACTTATTAAGCTATCTGTTAACTGCCAAAGCTGCTGCACTGCTACAGGGTTGAACATTAAGTTCTTGGCTGGCACTTGTTTGTAATGTCCCAGCCCATTGCAGCTGACATAAGCTGTATGAAACTTCCTTGTACATACTTCAAACTCAGATGGCTTTCAGACCTTGATTTTGTTTAAAGTCCAAATTCTTTTACTTAGGTAGGAAAATGGGAGGGTAAAACTACTAGCATTCTTGGTGTAGGGAAAGTGGGTAATATAACCCCAATGAATTTAGCAAGGAATGTATTTTCATCCTGGTTTAATCAGCTAGTAACACAAAATGTCACAGAAAATGTAATTTGAAGAAACTCTAGGATTTAGGTGCTGCTGCTGGTTTTTCCCATTTTCTTTTTTCTTTTTTTTTTTTTCTTTTTTTGTTAGCTGGATTTTTAGGCTGATGTTATTATTGAGTTATTTGTACAGTCTGTGCTTAAATACTGACTAGCGAACTACTTTTGCTTCCATGATAAACAGAACAGCTTTAACATTTGAAAATATTTTATGTAATCTCCTGAATGTAGTGGATGTGCTGATCATGTTTCATGAGATTCCAACATAAAAAAAAATCTCCATGCTTTTTTGTTATTTCAGGTGGTCTGGGTGTGTTGCTTATACATAAAATTGTTAGGGTTCTTCTAAGGCTGCTTCAGAGGTGTAAAATTTCAGGATTGAAATGCTTAAACAGGAGTAATGACAATAAGCTTCAACTTTATGCCTTTTAAAATTATTGAAAAGTGTCATTGCCACTTACCTTTAAGCCTTTGAGACTTTTAAAACATAATCATCTTGTAAAGCAGTTCAAATGGTTGGTACAGTCACTTAAATGTTAATCTGCTTCATACCTAGTTAAGTTAGACCAGCAATTAGTTGTTCATTTACTATCCTTGTCAATAAATTTATAGAATTTGACCTTTCCTCTTGAAACATTTGACATTCCTCTTGAAATTGTTGTGTTTTTTCTAAAATAGCTTACAGGTAATAATAATTCCAGAGCCAGTGGCCTAGAAAATAAGATATGTGAGTTTCAGTCGCTGATCCACAAACTCTTACTTATATATGCAAAATAAAATACTTTCAGCAAAAGGATTAAACAGCTCAAGGTAATATATTCTCTTGCCTGAGTAGCCATGGGAGAAATGAATGAAAATAAAAAGTTGATCACTGAGAAATAGCATTTGGATTTTTTTCCAGAAGGTCTGTGAAAAATCTTTCAATCATATTTATGATGAAAAAAAAATTGTTGTATGTTAAAAGCTGAGTGAACAATATTTTAGTCTTTGGGGCAGTTTTAGGTTGGGTTTGGATGCAGTCTGAATGATATTTCAGGGAAAGGACTGAGGTGGGAAAATGTCCTTCCTCTACTTATGCTAAACCCTAATTATTTTTACAACTGTGTCCCTTAGTATCTGAGTTAAGCTTTTGCTGCATGCAGCTGATTGGCAGAATATTAATGTGTGGATGGTAATTCATATTTGTGCACTGCAACTTGTATTTCCCTGTGTGCTCAACAGAGAGGAAAGAGAAACATTCAGTTGGCAGTTTGACTTAATTTGTAATACAAATATTGCAATGCTGTGCTACTGTTTCCTTTTAATACTGCATGTGTTCAAGTGTAAATTTTGTGTAAATCCTATACAAGAAGGATTTGCAATCTAGACTTTCTAGACCAAATCACTGGTAAGCAAAAGACACACCTCATGAACTAATTATATGATCTACAAAGTATGTTTGGGGATTGGTTTGTTTCCTCCTTTCTGCTAATACTATGAAGCATTTTCATTCTGTTTTATCTTGGGACTTTTTCATGAGTAGAAACATATATGAAATTATATTTTTATTTGCATAAAGATTTCATATATACTTCTCTCATAGTCTTAATACATGGGTGTTTTTAAATATATGAAATAGCAGCCCCTAAGTTTTAGTATTGCTTCAGTTTCTTAACACAAAAGGGAAGTAAATTGAATAATCATGAGCTTTTGAATCATGTTCATAAAAAATAATTCTTGTCTAGCTGTGTGTAGTTCATAGAATTACACAGTATGCTCATTAATTAACATTGAGAAAATATATAATAGGTAAAAAATGCTGCCTTGTAATGAAATGAAAGAACTTTATTTAAAATTCATGAGTTATATATCTGAATCTTTGCTAGATCAAGGACATGTTAAGTAACTTCTCTCTGCCAAGGTTACAGCATGTCTGAAAGGTACTAGCTTTCATAAATTAGCACTTTTGATTGCCAGGTGAAAAACACATATAGGAGCCTGGGTTACACTGCACAGCTGAGTGATAATGGAGACTTGCAGGTGTCTGGCTTTTTGCTAATGGCTGGCATGTAAAGGAGCACTTGAACTACCCCAGTGATACATCACTATAAAAGGCAAGCACATGCAATTAAAGATTATCTAGGAGCCAGATCGTGACATGTTTTCCATGACCTTGTTTTAATTTTGCTTCTTACTTTGCTGCCACGTTGTTGTTGATTATGATTAAATGCATGCCCTGCTAGGCAACTAAATCCACTTTGGAAATGTGAACTTTTAAAAATAATATAATAAGAACTTACTGGTGGAGCATAACCCAAGTTCAAACAATGTCTGGAACTAACATTAAAAGCCAGAAGTGATTGCTCTTTCAAAAACAAAACTCCAAAAAAACCTTGGCAGTAAAGTAAATTAAAACTAATTATAATATGTGTGTGCAATACCACACAAATAAATAGTATGTGCAGAGAAATTATTACTTAGTTAAAGTTTTCCTCTCTGTTCCCAGTTACAAAAGTTAACTTTTAGGTTACTTTTCTGCCCTCTACCCCAGATTCCCTCAGTATTTTTTCAGAGGAATAAAAAAAGAAAAACCATAAGACAAAAAAGCAACAGCAGCTCAACCAGTCTAATATGAAACCTTGACTCACTGCAGCTTGAGGCATAGTTTATAATCTTGTTTTCTGGATAAACGAGTTCTCCCTGTTGCTGGAGAAGGGAGAGTCGGGATGAGAGTCTGTGTCATAGATTTTAAATGTAGCTTGATTTGTAACATCAAGCATAGGTTGCAGTGCTTTGTACTTTCAGGAGTGGTTTTAAAGGCTGTTTTTTCCTCAGGTAATCAGTTTTTGGTATGTGTCAAAGTGGGTAGATTTTTGAGAAATTGCTCAGCAGTGTAAATCTGATAAGCCTTTCCTAAAATTTCTCTCAAGTAATTGGAGGAAAAGGAAGAATGAAAGTTACTTGGGTTCACTTTGATCTCACCTAACTTCAGGCCCTACCTGGTAACCTACTCCCACCGTGTTCTGTTATGCCTCTGAGTTGTCCTGCTCAGGGTGCAGCAGGGCTCTTTGAGAAAGGCAGATGAGACTGGAGAAGGGAAGTGTGTGGGTTTTCCCATGGCATGCCACTACAGTTTTGGAGGGCAGGTTCTGTAGCATGAGCTGTGTCTTGTCATAAACTGTGTCTATTTAGTCACTGTTACAATTTTATTCTGAGTCTTGTGTTTGGTATTTTTTCCATCACAGTCCTGGATGGAATCCCACTTTCATTTAAAACAAGCAAATGACAAAATCTCCAGATGCTATAAAAATTAAGAAAGTTTATTGTTGTGATTTGTAAACTAACATTCCAACAATTTACTGAGAGTCAGCTCATGCATGTTTTGCTTTTTGGTGAGCAACACTACTGGCCAAAACTAAATTTCTGTTTGCCTGGGTTCCAGTTCTTCCCAGACATAAGTTGCCCCTGTCTGTCAGATTTTAGTTGTCAGTGTCTCGTAGCTAACTTAATTCACAGGCAGATGGAGAAAACTGAGAAGCAGATCTTAAAAGTTAAAAGACAGATTCTGTCTATGTGGTTATGCAGGTTTTGGGTAGGACAGAAGAGTCCTAGGAGCATGAATATCCTTAGTCCTTGAGGAGTTTCCAGTATCACTTAAGCAGGACCAAAATGTTTCACAAATCAATGGACAGTGTGAGTTCTGCATCTGGTCCCCTGCATCATTGCCTGTTGCAACAGAAGTATCATAAACAAAGCAAAGCAAAAAATAATACTGCTAAAATTTTACTCTGTAAAATTAAACTCCCTGCAAATTGTCTGGAAGATGATTTTTGTGAAGAAAGCTGTATGAAACTTCTGAAGCTTGTGCAGTTGAGACAATGATAGGTAGCTGATGATATGCATAAATTTTCAGAGTACAGTGTAATAATGATATTGCAGTATTGGAAATTGCAGTTTTGGAAATTGTAGTATGTGAAAAAAAGAGGAATTTTCTGAATTAATATACTTTAAAAATATATTCTTTCAATACAGTGAAATATCCAGTATATAACCCCTGATTTTGTGTTCACTGTCACTAGGCCTGTGACTGACTAATCCTTCTAGCTTACCTAACTCTCCATTTTCTCCTGCCTTCCAGAACTGTGCAAATATCTTTTAAAATACAGACATGTTGCAACTAGTGAAGTGTTTAGAAATTTCTGAGAAATTCTGCTTGAGGAGTTTCTGGCTGGATTGTAATATGAGATTTGTAAAAACGTAATTTGATACGTAAAAATAACCAGTGATGGAATCCTGATCAATGTGAGGAAGAAACTCTCTTAGATAACTGAAGTCAGTCTGAACTCAAGATTTATGGGATTCACATGTTTATCAATCCAAAATTTTCTCACAATGTCACAAAACCCAAAATTTATGTAACAAGAATTCAGAAAATACCAGGTCAAGCATAAGCAATTAAAATCTAAGCAGGGTCCTAAACCAAGAATGTCTGGCCAGCAAAATGGGCAGACAGTGGGTAATGCAAGGTCTGTCTACATGCCAGCAGGTAGGGAAAATACGTATTTTCCCCCTGAAGTTCTTGAAGGAAAAATAAAGTCTTTGTAGTATTGCTCCTATTTTAAAGAATAGATATTTCTTAGTGAAAGATGGGGAAAGAAATATAGATGTGGTGTATATACAATATATGCTATTTATTGTGTACAAAAGTGAATAGTATTTTTTTTAGGTTGGAAAAAAAGAGAAATTGATAAAGAAAATTACATAAACCAGGGAATGTGACCTAAATTTTCAATTTCAAGGAATCTTAATATTTCTTGTAATTCCAAACCATGCAACTTACAGTGAACCTGTTACAATATTAATCAATTCCTTTTTACCCCCCAGTTTTTTGTTGTGATTATTTGAAAATTTCAACTCAGTTTGAAGGAGTACATTTCTGTTTCTTGAACATTATTTATGTGTTGGTGTTACATCTTTCCTGCATATTTTTCCACACATGTTTTCCTGGCAGAACATGCAGGGGTCTGCTCTGAACTGATATTCATTATTTTATGAGAAGCAGTTCTGATGTATCTGAAGCTCACAATGGCAGGGTTTTTTTGACCTGTGTTTGCCAGGGCGACAGGGAAAATAATTAGTTTGATCTTTTTATTGAATCAGGAATTAAGTCATTCCAGGTTTTTGTTGTACTTCTTTATGCCAACAAGCTTGTGTTTCCTTTAGAAAGGATGGTTTAGACATCCTGTGCCATGTGATTCATGCCAGTTTCTGAACTGCAATTTAAATACACATGGCCTGTAGTGGTAAATATGCCAGGTATGTGTTGAATGGGTAGGACTTAATGCCAGATCTGCACTATTGACAAAACCTGATTTCTCTGATACTAGATCTTTACTAGAGCAAGAACTTGATGAAGGACCAGAGCATTGCAATGAGATCCCCAACAGGTGGGTTTTGATGCAGAGTAATTTCTTTCCCTGGGAACTGTAAGAATTATAAATGTACAGTGAGAAAATCGTGGCAGTAATTAACGTGCAGCAATGATCCCATAGACTTCCTACAGCTCATACCTAACCCAAACACTGCTTAGTTTAAATAACAGACAGTAACTCTACTTGCAATATATTTTTCAGTCACTAGATGTCTTAGTGTGCTGTAATATTCTGGACATAGTAGTTTATCAAGAATCATAAGTCTTGAAAAAGAACTGGAGACATGACATAACTGGACTCTTCAATATTTCTGGAATCAAGTGTTAGCAAACCTCCCATTTCCCCCACCCCTACATTTGAGAACCTTCTCTGGATTTAGGTATCTAAAATGTACATTCCTTGTTGCCTCCTGTGATGAGGATAAAATTAGACCCTATAGCACTAATTTTGCTTTTTAAGAAGGGATGGGCACTTTTGAATCTGAAAACAAGTTTGTCAAACAAAATCCTAGCATCAGTTAAAGGTCTGTGATGTTTGTCCATTTATTGACTCAGTGGAAAATAATGTTACTGTTCCCATTAGCCTTAGTTTTTTACAATATGGAATTGTTCAACTTGATTTAAATAATAAAAAGATTGTGAGGCAAATAATGAAAAGAAAATATCACTTAATCAGTGTATTATGGCAGGAGTTTGGCTCTAAAGACATTTTCAATCTGTTCTGTTTAGATGAAAATTCTGATAGCAATGAATGATTTTTCTTTCCTTTAGTTGAATTCTGGGACCTAATACATCTCTAGGTCCTCTCGTTATTGCTGGAAACTTGTTCTCCTCAAGTGCTCTGGAACGCAAGTGTTTCATCTTTGGGACTCAGCACACCTCACACCTTCCAGGCCTTCTCTCCTGGAGTTGGCTTCTTAACCCCCATATCATATTTAGTTTATCTCCCATTTCTCCTCCTCCAGGTAAATGTTGGTAGCACAGGCAGATTACAGGAAGGTAAGGGAATAACAGGATTTTTCTCCTTGTGTCACTAGACCAGTGTAAGGGAGGGGTGCAACAATTAATGTGCAGTCAGTTCTGAGATACCAATTAGTTTGGCATAGTCTTAACTACACATAAAACCAGTACTGCTGTGGGCTTCCTTCTGATTCCTATTTCAGGGAAGTAGAATGCTTCTTGTAGATATTGTGTATAAAAGTTTTGTGTTGGTACATATGTTTTAAAAAACTTTTCCAAGTTTCTTCAGATTAAGGAGGCAACTTTTAACCACTGCAGAGGGTTCCTTTCACCATTTGAGTAAATCTCAATCTGCTTGTGCTACTTTAGGCAAGTAGCTTCTGCTTTTTTCCTTCCCCCAGTCTAGAGGCTTTTCACTGCCAAATCCTTTCAGCAACCTTTTGGTTTGATGGGTTTTCTGGGGGATTGGGTATTTTTTTTTTTTTTGGGGGGGGGGNGTAAATCTCAATCTGCTTGTGCTACTTTAGGCAAGTAGCTTCTGCTTTTTTCCTTCCCCCAGTCTAGAGGCTTTTCACTGCCAAATCCTTTCAGCAACCTTTTGGTTTGATGGGTTTTCTGGGGGATTGGGTATTTTTTTTTTTTTTGGTGGTGGTGGTGTTTTTGTTTGTTTGTTGGTTTGGTTTGGTTTAGTTTGGGTTGGGGTTTTTTTGTTTGTTTGTTTTCCTTGAACTGTTTTGGCTTGGCCTTTTTTCCAGTCTGCCCAGGGAGCTGGTGGGGGGGCCCGCCCTGAATCCAAGACCTCAGAGAAGCAGAACCAACATAAAAAGGACATTAAGCTCCAACTTCAGCTGCTGTGAGGAGGAGACCCATGCCAGAAATCCAACAGGTTCCCAGCTGCTGCGTGAGCTCTTCCCTTCCCTGAGACAAAGGAGGCAGCTGCCACCTTGGCCTCCCGGCCGTGCAGTCTGCTGGGGGTGGGGGTTAAGGTTTTGAAACTTCAATCCTTTTCTGTGCCTTGCAGGCACCCCCCTTTTTTTCCTTTCCACTTTCACCCACTGGTATCCATCTCTTTCATTAGCAGAAGAAGAGAGTTATTGAAGCTCCTTCTCTTTAGACAAAATGTTCATTCCAGGGCATTTTCTCCTGAAATTTGTCTCAAAACTGAGAGCCCAGATAGATGAGTGTGGCAATGTGTGCAGGGGTGTGTGTGTGTGTGTGTGTGTGTGTGTGTGTGTGTCTGTATGGGTCTCGTGTGCAGTGTGTGGTGCCAGTGGGAGCTACCCAACCACCAAGAATGTATGGGAGAGAAAGGAGTAAGGTGAATGTGTCTTTACAAACAGACCATGTGAATCTCCTTGTGGGCAAGGCTAGGAACTTAGAGACAGTGAAGTAACAGAAGAAACTCTTCCTTTTAGAAACTGTTACTAACTAACACAGACTATTGCTCAGCAAAGGCTATGTTAAATAGAACAAGAGAACAGAGACCTAACAGAATTAGGAAGAGTTTAATTTTCTTTCTTTTATAGAACAAAAGGGGGAGTGCACATTGGAGTGGGGCATAGAATAAGCAATTTGGGAAGTCTGTAACTTCCTATTACCGCATCCAGTGGTGCTGATCAAAAGCACTTGATGCTCCTGGAGAAAAATAGGCAACCTTTACTTTCTTCAAGACAAGGTGACTATGCTCATCTCTAGTACTAGTAGGAAAAAAAAAATCTAATGTTGTGCAAAACCGATTTTCGGGGTTCTTAAACTTCCCTTGGAAAAGGGGCATCGTTTGTACCCAGGGCAGTGTGGCTNCTGCCAGAGGGCACCTCCGAACTGACATCAAGAACATGGGGTGGTGGGTTTTGTTTCCCATGGAAAAGGGGCATCCTTTGTATCCTGGACTCCGTGGCTGGATGTCGGCCTCCC
>VZRX01015280.1:6853-18830 GCA_013398075.1 Notiomystis cincta | reverse complement strand
CGGGGCCGTGGGGCGGCTGCTGGGGCTGTGGGTGAGGCCCTAAAGGCCGCGGGGAGAAGGGTGGGGGGCTCTGGGATGGGGCTGAGAGAGCTGAGGGGAGCTGGGCGTGGAGCAGTTCGGAATCTGCGTTGTGGAGAGGGCTGAGGCGCTAAGGGGCAGGGGCTGGAGCGGGGAGCAGCTGGAGGGGGAGCACCCTGTGCCCCCTTTCAAACCAGCTCGGGGGGACGGGCACCAGTCCTGCCTCTTCCTGGCCTTTTCCTTGGAATTTCGCAGGGGTTTCACACAAGTCAGCACCAAAGAGCCACGGCAACACCTGCAGTGGCTGATTCAGTTTGGAAGAACGGGGAGAATTAACTCCTTTTCATCCTTCTTTAGCAAAATGGCTTCCAACCTTGATTTCTGTAACTGGAAATGTGTTATATTATTGGGAATGAAACAAAATTCTCCCTTTTTTCAAGGATTCTGGTGATAGAGGCTCTCCCAAGCCATGGCCACACGCCTCAGATCGGTGAGTTGGGGCCTCCCGTGGTGCTTTGGGAAGATCTGTCTGGCAGAGACAAATTCATAAATATTCTGCACATCCCCAGGGAAGACATGAGGCTGATCCTGCTTTAATGATAATTCTGGGGAGAAAACGGGATTTCCCAAGGTATAATTTGGATAAGGTTGAATTCATACCTTAAAATCAATATAGATGTGTAGCTTGGCTTGCCATAAATATTACACCGTGCAATATCAAATTATAGAGAGTTTATAATAAAGTTATAAATAATTGTGGCTGCCTCTGTATCCCTGGCAGTGTCCCAGGCCAGGCTGGACAGGGCTTGGAGCAGCCTGGGGTGGTGGAAGGTGTCCCTGCCATGGAAGGGGTGGAATAAAATGATCTTTAAAGTCGCTTTGAGCCCAAAGCAGGCTGGGATTGTGAGATTGCTCTGGGGCTCAGAGGCAGAGGGCAGCATCTGCTGCAGCAAAACTGCACTTGGAGCACTTCTCAGAGCAGCTTGGGTGCTCTTGGTTCCTGAAGAGTGCACTGGGGTCAGGGAGAGCCAGGATGGTTTGGGGTGGAAGGGAGCAGGGGAAAAGGGTACAGGGAGAAGGGAATTGTCAGTGGAAGGGAGCAGCTGCCTTTGGAGGAGAAGCTGAGACAGTTTCTGTCCCCTCAGCAGCTGCCCCCCCTCAGACTGAGCCCCTCCATCTTCACCAAACACATCCCAAAATGTTCCTTGTGCTCCTTGTCTGAACACCAACAGGGATGGGCGCTCCAGAGCTCCCTGGGCAGCCCCTGCCAAGGCCTGAGCAGCCTTTCCAGGGAGAAATTCCTGCTGATTCCACCCTGAGCCTGCCCTGGCCCAGCCTGAGGCTGTTCCCTCTCCTGTCCCTGTTCCCTGGGAGCAGAGCCCGACCCCCCCTGAGCCCCCTCCTGTCAGGGACTTGTGCAGAGCCACCAGGTCCCCCCTGAGCTCCTCTGCTCCAGGCTGAGCCCCTTCCCAGCTGCTCCTCACAGGATTCACTCTCCAGACCCTGAGCAGACTCTCCTTTGTGTGGCCCATCCCAAAGAATTGGATCAGCTCTGCTGTAACTCCAGGAACTCCTCGGATTCCTCTTGTGGATCACCCAACACTTGGCAGCAGAGCCTTTGCTGAGGATGTGGCCCTTGGAACTCGTGGACAACCCTTGTCTTTGTGTGGCTCCAGGGGGTTCAGGCTCCCTCAGACCCTGCAGAGCTGGGGTTGTGTTACAACCAGGAGTGAAACCCTGTCCAGCCAGCACAGAGCATCCTTTGTGTAAAAACTTCCTTAAACTCAGGGCCTGGATGTTCTGTGCTGGCAGTGAGGTCTTTGGGCTCAGTCCAGTCAGACAGAGTCCAGACTGAAATCTGTTAATTAGTGACTCCAATCATTGATTTACAAAGCTTGAAGAAAGAGAAAGGGAGAACTAATGAGTCCAAAGGACAGTCCCTGCCTTTACCTGGCTGCTTTCTTGGCTCTGAGTGTCACAGGTTCTGATAATGGTGATGGTTTAAATATTCTGAATTAGCTGTGCCACGAGGCTGAAGCAAATCTCAGAATCAACCCAGAATCCCAGACTGGTCTGGCTTGGGAAGGACCTCAAAATTCATCCAGTTCCACCCCCTGCCATGGCAGGAACACCTCCCACTGTCCCAGGCTGCTCCAGCCTGGCCTTGGACACTTCCCTGGATCCAGGGGCAGCCACAGCTGCTCTGGGCACTCTGTACCAGGGCCTCCCACCCTGACAGAGAGCAATTCCTTCCCCAATATCCCATCCAGCCCTGCCCTCTGGCACTGGGAAGCCATTCCCTGTGTCCTGCCTCTCCATCCTCTTGTAAATAGTCTCTCTCCACCCCCCTTCAAATTCTGTTTGCTTCACCGCCCAGGCAGAGTTTGTGGGGGCCAATCCTCTTTTTCCTCCCTCCTCCCTGAGCCTCTTGGTTGGGAGTGTGAGGCAGAGTCCTTCCAAAATCCCTCGGGGGGGTGTGAGCTCCCAGCACGCAGGGACTCCAGCCCCCTCCAGTGCAGCAGCTGAGCAGGGTGCCAGCTCCTGGAGGCCCAGGGAGGCCAGGCCAGTCTGCTGTGTGCCTGGCTGCGAGGGGGGCTGTCCCCTGTCCCTGCAGGCTGGCAGGAGCTGCACTGTGATCGGGGGCTCGGGCTTCCTGGGGCAGCACCTGGTGGAGCAGCTGCTGGCCAAGGGCTACAGAGTCAACGTCTTCGACCTGCACAGGAGCTTCCAGAGCGAGCAGGTGACCTTCTTCCTGGGAGACCTGTGTGACAAGGAGGTGAGGAGGGGCTGCTGGGCTTCACAGGCCCAGCACTGTGCCTGGGAAGCCTCTGAAGGAAACAGAGCCGGTGCCTGATGGAAGCTGGAAAGAGCAGGAGTGGTTTGTGCCCAGTGCTTTGCTTGGCTGTTAGCTGAGGTTCACAGGGTAATTACTGTCCCTGGGCTAATTGCAGAGCTCTCCTCAGCTCTGTGAGGATGGCACAGCTCCTGTTGCCAGCAGCCAGGGAGGGGTGAGTGGGAGCCATGTGGGAGCTGACTTTGGGGCAGTCACCTGCACCCAGCCAGTGCCATGGGGAGCTTGAAACCTGCTGCTTCCTCAGGGCCCCAGTTCCAGGGAGTCCTGAGCCTCGTACCTGCACTTGGGGATTGCAGGGAGTTCAGCCTGGAGAGCCTCCAGCTCTGGGGAAGCTCCCAGGATCTTCTCTGGAAAGAAGAGAGGGTGGTGTGTGGTGAGGACAGGATGTTGTGAAGACCCTGGATGCTCCTTCCATTCCAGCTGCCCCCTTTGTGGAGGGAACATGATGTGAAATGCAGCTGTTTCCATGAAAAAAAAAAAAAAAGAGCTGTTTGATTTCTCTCCTGTTATTTTTTCCTGAGTATCCACTGTGGCTGTTGCTCCATCCCCATGTCCCTGTGGTCTCTGCAGGCTCTGCTCCCAGCCCTGCAGGGAGTGTCCCTGGTGTTCCACTGTGCCTCCCCAGCACCTTCCAGTGACAACAGGGAGCTGTTTTACAAGGTGAATTTCTTGGGAACCAAGGCAGTCATCCAAGCCTGCAAAGAAGCTGGAGTGCAGGTAAGGGTGGAGAGGCCCCTGGAGAGGCTTTGAGCATTTGCATCACCAGGGTCAGCCTTGTCTGAGAGGGGGCAGAGGGCTCTGAGGTGCTGAATTCCCACTCATTCCATGGAAACCAGTGGAAGAGACTCTGGGTCTCCTGCTTAGTGTGAGCTCCATCCCCGTTTGCCACAGAAAACCACACTGGGATGGGAAAGCATCCATTAAAATCTGTGCTCCAGCTGCCAGGGAGAACCACACCTGGAAGTGCCTTCTTCCCTGCTTTCAGGGAAAGCCCCAGAGGTGGCTTTTCCAGCAGTGGGAATATTCATGGCATCTCCTCCCTCTGTGAATTCCTCACCATGGGATGAGGAGGAACACTGCCATAATCTCAGTCTCATTTGCTTTAGAAAGTCAACTGCCCACAAAAGAAGGAACCAGAGGAAGCCAGGCTGCTGCTGAAAATTTTAAATTTTCTCCTGAAGTTATTTGGTTATCCCATAAGTTTTCATTTGAATTCATTTCTTTCATTCATTTAAAATTAATTTATTATATTAATTTCATTTAAATCATCCAACAAAAACATCCAAGATTTCTTTTTTGTTGTTGTCTTTTAATCCACTGTGACCTGTTATTGTCCAGATGAGCAAATCTTCCTTAAAAACACTGGGGGTGTGTTGCCTCCTGCAGTGTTCCAAGCCTCTGATTTTCCTGGAGATGTTCCCCTGGATTGACTGCCTCAGGTGTTTGTTGAAATGTTTTCTTTAGGTGGCACTAATTGATGGGACAGAATGAATTAAAAGAGGGGGAATTCTCTCACCTGCAGTTTCTGTTCCTCTTCTGTTAGACTCAGGTTATTTTCTGTAGGATCAGCTGGTTAAATATCATTATTGTCATTATTGTCTTTACTCAGCCTTTGTAAATAATGACCTTTTTATTTTAGGCTTTAAACAGCCCTTTGCTCCCCTCTCTCTTGCAGAAATTGGTGTTAACCAGCAGTGCCAGTGTCGTTTTTGAGGGCACAGACATAAAAAATGGCTCAGAAGATCTCCCCTATGCACAAAAACCTATTGATTACTACACAGAGACCAAGATCCTGCAGGAGAAGGTATTTGTCAATGGTTAAATAGTTATTTTGGGATGTATTAGCTTAATGAAAAGAGAATAAACTCAAGTGAATTGCCAGAGAGGTGGAATGAAATCCTGTGTGGCACTGCAGAGGTGGCTCCAGAAGTGCCAGAGGTGCCACTGCCAGGGATGATCCCAGTTCTTCCCTGCCACAGCTGTGGTTTAACAGCAGGCAGGGGAGTTCTTTGTCTCCTCTGCTCTGGGGAGCTGTTTCAGCCCCATTCTCCTGACCTGCAGCCTGAATTTAGAGCTGGGACTGTGAAGGAGGCACCGAGGAAGGAGGAGAGGAGGAGGAGTGTGGCCTGGGCTAAGGGGCACAGGCCATTTCTGGAGTGTTAATGTTAAAGAAGAGCTACAAACACCTGGGATTTCTCTGCCTTGGCCACCAATATCTGCTCTCCTCCTGCTTTTACTGCTGCAGCACCTGTGGTTTAAACGTGGGGTTACAATGTTTTCAATCAAAGGCAAAATTTTGGGGTCCTTTTTCCATGGCTTGCATTTCAGTTGTGAGAAGAATCTGTGCTTTTTGTGCCAGAAGAATTGGGAGTCCCTTCCATGCTGATGCTGGCAGTGTGAGAGCCTTGAAGGATTTTCCTGCACAAGAGCTTAAATTAATTTTCTTTGTGAAAACATCTGCTCCTTCCCCAGCACTTTGCAGTAAAGGCTGAGGAGCAGCAATCAGGGGAGCCCCAGTGATTCTGGCTTTGTCTGGGGGAGGCTGAAAGGATTCCCAGTCCTCCTCCACAGAAATCCCAGCAGCTGCTGGAAACCAGGAGAACGTGTTTGGGAACTCCCAGGAGGATGAAATCTCCTCCAGAGCTGCTGAATGTGCTGCTGGAGCTGCCAGGGAGATGGGATCACCCCCTCCTGAGGGAGATCCAGGTGGGAATGGCTGCAGAGGTGGAATTCCTGAGTGTCCTCCCCTGTGCAGCTCCTGCACAGAGTTCATGGAGTGAAGGAGCTTGGAAAGCTCCTCTGGCTTCTCTTAAATGAGAGAAGGAAAACTTCCCTTCCTTTGTCAACTCATGAGTGCTCGACCATAAAATCTGATTTTTGTCTGGTTTTCTCATTGAGAAGTGGAGAGGGGATGGGAACAAAGGAAGGATCATGTGGAAGGACAGGAGGGGATAACAATTTTTCCACTGGTTCCTTCCCAAGGAGATGGGGAGCCCCCAGCCCCTTGGAATGCACTGCTGGGCTCTGTTTTCCTCCTTGATTCTGTTCTCCTCTCTCCCTGCAGGAGGTGCTGAGTGCAAACGACCCAGACAACAATTTCTTCACCACTGCAATCCGTCCCCATGGAATATTTGGTCCCAGAGACCCTCAGCTGGTTCCCATCCTCGTCCAGGCAGCTCAGAGTGGCAAAATGAAGTTCATCATTGGGTGAGCAAGGCCCAGAACTGGGGCAAAATCGATTCTGGATCTACAAAGCCCTTTTGGAAAGGAAATCAGTTGTGTTGTTTCTTTCATTTTTCACTTTCCAGTCTTTTTTTCCTTAAAAATCCTGTGTTAGGGGCTCATTCCCTGCCATGGAGAGTGTCCACAATGCCAAAGGAATATCCATGAGGAAAGCTGGCATGGCTTGAGCTGTCCAAAGAGCTGTGTTGGATAGGAGACAGCTCAGGTTACTTGCTGATAATTTAATTATTACACACTCGTGGTATTTGAGGCTCTGGTAATTAAAATCCCTATAAAATATGAAATATTAAAAGCATTGTAATATTTCTGATTATAAGATCAAAGGTATTTGCTTTCTTATTGAGCCCTAGAGCTTCTAGTGGACCCCTGGAATTCCAGAGCAAGGAATAATTTCAGTTACTGTGCTCTGAAATTCCAATGGTGGAACAAGATGAGCTTTAAGCTCCTTTCCAACCCAAACCATTCCATGATTCCCTGATTAACTGGACTCTGGAAAGTGATGAGCAGATTAATTTTCTGTACCTGGGTAGAAATGATTTCACACAGTGAGTTGAATCTGATCCAGCTGAGGGTGGCTTGTTGAGGGAGTCAGAATTCCTTGAGCACAGCAAATCCTGGTTGGAAGTTTGTCCTTAAGTGACATTCCCTGTGCTTGTCACCCCCAGTTCTGCTGATCCTCAGAGCTGGAGGATCTGCAGCACCCACAAACTTGGCAACTAGGGAGGTTTAAAAATACCCAATCAATGGAAATACCAGCTTTGCTGGGAGCTGGGACAGCAACCCTTCCTTCCCCAAAATAACGTGGTAATTCCACCCTCTGCCAGGGCATGGCCTGAAATTGCAGCACCAGAGAGAGTGGGAGACGGGGGAAAACTTGGGATAAATTTTTCCTGGTGGAAGTCCTTCCTTTTGGCACCAGCAGGTTCTCAGCCCAGCTCTCCTCAGGACTAAACTTCCTTTTCTGTGTGCAGGGATGGGAAGAACTTGGTGGATTTCACCTACGTGGAGAACGTGGTGCACGGGCACATCCTGGCTGCAGAGAAGCTGCACAAAGGCTCTGCCCTGTGTGGGAAGGTGAGGAGGGAGGGGGGGGACCCCAGCTCTGCTGTGGGATCCCTGCTGGTTCCTGAGTGTCCTGCACATCCATCCTGCAGGGGGGCAGCTCCAGGGCTGTGGTGGTTGTTGTGTGCAGCCACCTGGGCTCAGCTGGGTGGATGTCCTGGGATTTCCTGCTGTAAAACTCCCTGTGAAGGGCAATCCAGGCAGAACTGGGGGCAGCCAAGAGGCACACATGGAAACACAGAAGCTTCAGGGAGAGTTCAGAACAGGAGGAACTTTTCCAGCTTTTCCTGGTCCCTCCATGCCATGCTCTGGGCACCCTGGGGTGTTTTAACCTGTTTGCTCTGTGCTGTGGCAGTCAGTTTGGTTGACATTTATGAGGAATCCTGGCCTCTGGAGTGCTGGAAGTAGCTGGTTTGCTTGGAAAAGCAGGGATGCCCCTCTTGCCCCAGAGGTGGGCAGTGCAAAGCAGTTTGTCAGGACAACGTGCTCCTGCCCAGCTCAGGGGGGTCGTGTCCTCAGCAGGAGAAGCAGATGGGCCATCCCAGAGCCAGCCCTGGGAAATCCAGCAGGATTTTAACACCTGGCTTCTCCTGTCCCTCTCTTCCAGGCCTTTCACATCACCAACGATGAGCCAATCCCCTTCTGGACCTTCATGTCCCGCATCCTGACGGGCCTGGACTACGACCCTCCCAAGTACCACATTCCCTACTGGCTGGCCTATTACCTGGCCCTGCTGCTGGCCCTGCTGCTGGCCCTGCTCAGGCCCCTGGTGACCATCAAGGCCACCTTCACGCCCATGAGGGTGGCCCTGGCTGGGACCTTCCACTACTACAGCTGTGAGAGGGCCAAGAGGGCCATGGGCTACAGCCCCGTGGTGGGGCTGGACGAGGCCATCGCCAGGACTGTGCAGAGCTACCCCAGCCTGCGCCGGGCCAGGGCCTGACAGAGCCTGCAGCTCCTCCTGAACCCCAGCACTGAGCTGGGCACGGGGCAAGGGGCACCAAGTGCCAGCAGTGGGCAGCTGGCCTGAAGTCTCTGCTCCTCCTCCTCCTCCTCCTCCTCCTCCTCCTCGGCGTTCCTCAGTCGTTTCTTGGATGTGACTTCGTGTTTGGAAACAGCTGCTGAGCTCTCTGGGCCATGAATAAACAGCCTGCTGTGCCCTCTTCAATCCAAGCAGGCACACCAGCATTCCTGCTCTCCTCTCCCCACCCTTGTCCTGTGTTTTGTTGCTCTGGTGACAGCAGCCACCCCTTCCCAGCGCTGCAGCCCGGGTAACAAACACTTCCCAGGGCTGGCTCCCCTCTGGGCTTTGGCTCTGCTCTCCACACAGAGCCCCGTGCCAAAAAGGAGTTCTGCCACCATCTCTTAAATCACTGCAGCTCTTTTGGTCTTCCCTCCATGATGAGGGGCTGAGTTGGCTTCTCCGAGGCAGCAGAAGGAACCCACGAGGAGTGTGTTCCTTTGGCCATGCAGGATTTATTCCTGTTCCAAAAGAACCCAAATACATCACACAGAAGTGGCTTTCCAGCTTTCTCTGAAAGGGCAGATCCCCCTCTCAGCACAAACAGGAATTTAATGATTCCCCTCTGGGGGGAGAGGTCTTTGGGAGCTGCCTGTCAGCAGCCCCAGCGCTGTTTAACTCAACTCCTGCAGCACAAAGCTGCTCTCCCTGCCCTCTTGCTGCTGGTCACGGGGATTTTTTGGTGCTTTGGCCACTTTGTGCATGAAAAAACCTCTTTTCCACAAGGAAACTGACACAAAGCAATGGTCCCCAAGCCATTTCCTCTGACATGTGTATTAAATGTTCTCTGCCCTCTAATCTTTCTAAGCACTTCAGTTCTGGTTTGGTTTTAAGTGAGGAGTTTAGGTCAGAGCTGGGATTTCCCTCTGTGCAAATTCCTGGCTCCATGGGAGTCCTGGTGCTTCAGATTTCAGAAGGATGGTAAGTTCCTCACTCACAGAATTATGGAATTCCAGGATGGTTTGGGTGGGGAGAGACCTTAAAGCCCATCCCATTCCACCCCCAGGGACACCTTCCCCTATCCCAGGCTGCTCCAAGCCCCATCCTTGGACATTCCAGGGATCCAGGGACAGCCACAGCCTCAACCACAACGAGCTTTAACCTCACCTGTGAGCTCTGTGTGCTGCTATAATCCGGTTAAATGGGCTTTATTTTAACTTCTCTCCGTTTCCTGGAGAGTTTTATGTTGGTTTTTTTTTTCCTGGGAATTTTTATCTGCTGATTAACAGCAAGTTGGTCTTGAAGCAGGTACGGGCCAGGTGCTTGGGCTGGCTCTGCTCAGCCCCCCTGCCCTGCTGGGATAACGCTGCCCCTGCTCCGGGAGGGTGCGGGAGTAGGGCTGGGTGGCAGCGGGAGGATCCAGGATCGCCCGAAGCCAGCGAGCGGTGAATCTCTAAATGACCTTCGGCCTCTAGGTGGCATTTCCCAGCTCCGGTCCATCCCGAAAATGCGCTGGGACACAGCTCCGGGCTCTGCTGTCCCTGTGCCGGGAGCCTCCCGGGACAGGGGGGCTGGAGGCTGAGGGCAGCTGGATCAGGGCAGGGCAGTGGGGTTCCCTCCCTCGGGAAGGGATCCGGAGCTTTCCTGGGATGGGGGAGCGGTCCCTGAGGTTTCCTGGGATGCAGGAGCAGTCCCAGAGGATTGCTGGGATGCGGGAGGAGTCCCAGATGTTTCCTGGGATGCAGGAGCGGTTCCCAGATGTTTCCTGGGATGCGGGAGGAGTCCCAGAGGTTTCCTGGGATGCGGGAGGAGTCCCAGAGGTTTCCTGGGATGCAGGAGCGGTTCCGAGGTTTCCTGGGATGCAGGAGGAGTCCCAGAGGTTTCCTGGGATGCAGGAGCGGTTCCCAGATGTTTCCTGGGATGCGGGAGGAGTCCCAGAGGATTGCTGGGATGCGGGAGCGGTTCCCAGGTTTCCTGGGATGCGGAGCGGTCCCGGGCGGGCGCGGAGGGAAGGGCCGTGCTCGCCTGGGCTGGGGCGGCTCTCCCGGTGGAGCCAGGGAGCCGCTGGCTCTGAGCAGCCGAGCCCAGGGAAGCCGGGAGTGTCACTGAGCTTCCCTCCCTGCCTCTTCCATCCCGCTCCAGCCTCCTCCTCCCGGCTCCTTTTCCAATTCGAATTGGAATTAGATGGCATAAATCCCATCCTGGGTTTTTTGGGGGCTGCTGATGAGACCCTTCTGTTGTGTCCTGCCTGGATGTTTTTGTTGTGCCACCTCTTCAGCACAGGGAGGACCTGGAGCTGCTGGAGAGAGCCCAGAGGAGGCTCCAGGATGAGCAGAGGATGGAGCAGCTCTGCTGGGAGGGAAGGCTGAGGGAATTGGGATTGTTCAGCCTGGAGAGGAGAAGCTTTGGGGTGACCTAATTGTGGCCTTCCAGTGCCTGAAGGAGCCACCAAGAAACATGGAGAGAGATTATTGAGAAGGGCCTGGAGTGACAGGAACAGGGAATGGCTTCCCACTGACACAGAGCGTGGATATTGGGTTTAGATGGGATATTGGGAAGGAATTCCAGGCTGGGAGGGTGAGAGGCCCTGGCACAGGGTGCCCAGAGCAGCTGTGGCTGCCCCGGGATCCCTGGCAGTGTCCCAGGCCAGGCTGGGCAGGACTTGGAGCAATTTGGGACAGTGGGAGGTGTCCCTGCCATGGTAGGGGTGGCCCTGACTGGGCTTTGAGGTCCTTTCCAGCCCAGCCCAGTCTGGGATTTTAGGGCTCCCAGTCTGTATTTGGTGTGTGTCAGTGAAGCAGAATTGCCATTATTAAAGTTTCCTTCCAAGCACCCCGGATCAAACGCAGGTGCAGCCTGTCCTCGTCAGTAACACCAGGAGCTCCCCACGACTTCAAAGGGTTCCCTGGAGCACTCTCACCCAACTCCTTATCTCACTCTCTGCTTCCCTGGCTTTTCCTTGCTGCAGCTCCCGATTTTGCTGACCTGAGACTGGTTTTGGCAGTGGGAGAGATAAAGAGAGATCTTCTGTGGCTTATCCCAGAGAAAGGAGAGGGAGGGAAAGGGAGAGAGGATTAAAAGTGCTTTTCTAGGCAGAATTGAGGTAACCAAAATCCCATTTCTCCTCTTACAGAGATTACAAAGGGAACTTGCTCAGGAGGATTGTCCAAGGAATTCTGGTGCAGACACACCTGCAGAGAGGAAAAAGGGTGGATTGAGTGTAATTACCAGAAATAGGTGAGAGGAACAGTGGATAAAAGCAGGTCAGAAGTGACCCTGCATGTCCAGGGAGCAAAAGGCACGGAGGGCACTCCCGGGGTGTGCAGGAGGTGTCCCAGGGACAGGGCTGGGAGCACCCTGGGGCAGTGAAGGTGTCCCTGCCCATGGGGTGGAACGAGATGGGCTTTGAGGTCCCTTCCAGCCCAGCCCATCCCGGGATTCAGCGAGGTTTGGGATCAGTGCACCATTCACACCCTGCGAGCCCCGGGGCATTTCCAGAGCAGGGACCCAGGGCTCGCTGCAGGGCTCCCACTCAGCATTTCGGGAAGCTGTGGAGGGGCTTCCACCGCAGAACATCCTTCCCCAGAAGCGCCGGTGCCGGGCAGCAGCAGGACGCTGCGCCGGGACGGCGCTCGCCCGAGTTTCGCCGCCGCTTGTGCAAGCCCCGCTCGGTGCCAGGCCCGCGGGGGGAGCAGAGTGGCGCAACCCGGGCCCTGTCAGGGCAGGGGAAGAGCGGCTTGTTTGCCTCCGAGCCCGCGGGGAGCCCGGCAGCCGCTCGGGGCAGCGCAGCGCCTGTGCCGGGGCGCGGCCGGGCGGTGGCCCCGCGCCGTGACAGCGAC
>VZRX01015275.1:38433-108780 GCA_013398075.1 Notiomystis cincta | reverse complement strand
ACTTGCTGAGGGTGCACTCGATCACCTCTTCCACATCACTGTTAAGATATTAAACAGGACTGGCCCCAGCAGTGAGCCCTGGGGAACTCCAGTAGTGGCCAGCCACCTCCAGTCACCACTCTCTGGGCCTGGCCATCCAGCCAGTTTTTAATCCAGCAAACACTACANTAATCCAGCAAACAGTGCACCAGTCCAAGCCACAGGCTTCCAGCTTCTCCAGGAAAATGCTGTGGGGAACATCAGAAAGAATGGCTTATTTAATTTTTTTTTTTTTAATTCTAAAATGAATGAAAAAAACCACTCTTTGTCCAGAGAGCTCTTTGACCTATCCCTCCAAGAATCTTAGTGCAAGCCAATTGCACTTAAGTTGATTAGTGTGTGGATAGTTCCCAGGGCTGTGTTGCCCCAGGCAGGGAGACACTCAGATACCGAGCTGCTGTTTATTTAAATACACAGTTCTGTGTTCCTTCCTGCTTTTCATGAGCTGTTTGCACTGACTGCTTGAGGCTTACTGGGAAATCCCCTGCTGAGCCAGGAGCTGGGTGGTGGTGGGACTGCCCAGAGTGACCCTGTGGGCCCATGTTTGGTCACCACGTTTGCTTACAGCCAGTGGTTACACACACCTCTCACTCGTGGGCAGATTGCTTCACCCTAAGGTATAGAGGAGGAGGAGGAGGAGGAGGAGGCATAAAGGGAGGCAGGAAGAGGGTTGATGCGTCAGAAATTAAGATGTCTTTATGTACAGTGTGCCTTCTGCACCCTAGCAACCCAGCTGTGCAGCGGCTTCTGTTCTCCAGCTTTAAAAAGCCCAACCTTTCAATGTGAGTGAGCAATCTTCTGCCTAGACAAGCGCTGGAGGATGAGAAGTTACAAGCTACAAAACTAAATCTTTCATCACTGCAGATCTAGTGGGATCTACTGTCTTAACCTCAAATGGACCTTTCTTGCTCCCTCCCCTCTTATCTTTGCTGTGGCAGCTTAGCAGGATTAGAGGTGCCATAGCACAAGGCCCATGCCAGGGAACAAAAGCTAGAGCTTTGCTGACTGGTGCAAAGCCCTGGGGACGCTTTGCCAGGGAGGTCATGGCTCTGTGCCCTAAGCTTGTTCTGCTCCACTCACAGTTTAGCTGTTGAGCTCTCTGAGCCCGCTCACAAAAGGCAGCTTGGAAGCAGCAAGCATCTGTCACTGCCTGTCTCAAGGGAATGCCTGTTATTTAAAAGGTGATGTCTGACAAGGCTGTGAGTGGGGTGGGTGGCAAGAATCACGATTGCAGGCTAAAGAAACACAAAGGCAAGGACAAGCAGCTGCAGCAGAGAGACAGCATCTTTTCAAAGGCACCGCGTGATGCCGGCGTGCTGCACACAATGGATGGGCTGACTTGAGAAGAAGTGTCTTGGGGTGATTCTGTGACAATCTTGTATTCCCCATCGCCTGCTGGAAGGTTTTTTGTACTTTTGTACCTTTAAGTAAAAGGTCTTCATGTGGCCCCAGCTTGAGGGGCAATTCTAAGAGGTGACGGGGATCAGTCAGCCCTGATGTGCAGCTCGTTTAAAACTCACAAACAGGGAACAGAGGAAACGCTGACAACAGCTGATCCTTGCCTGAAGTCTCTCGAGCTCTGTCTTGGAGGGGACTCAGACAAATCAAATTGCAAGTGGCAAACATCCAATGTAGCAACAGTGTGGAATTACTACACCTGGAAAGTGTGAATTGCTGCAGAGAGTGGTTGTTCAGGACCACATGCCCTGGATAACAGACACGCAGAGGCCACTGGAAAGCAGCCACTACTCCTTGCTATTTAAAATTTATGTATGGGAGTGCCGAAAATCCAAACAGACCTGAGCTTCACTGTGCCACAGAGGAAGAATTAAGAAAAAGATAGAGAAAGAGCTGTGAGCAAAATCTATGGCACATGGTACACGGCTGTGCCCTGCAGCTGATGCTCAGAGTGACAACATTTAATGCGTTATCATTTAGAAATTTCCGCTTTTTCAAAAAAATGAAACAATTGCTTCATGTTGTTACATTTTATCCTTCTGAACGTCTCAGCAGGATGCAAGTGGCTGAGATTTTAGTGTCTCTTCTGAAACCAGTCTTTCTGCTACTCCAGATGCAGGCTGGATGCTAAAGACTGCAATTACTGGCTCAGCAGGTAAGATGCTATCCCAAAGCACATTCATGCTTTGCTGCTTCAGCTAGAAACAAGTTTTTACACAAAAGGAAAAAATATGGGCTTTGACATGTGTTTTGAATCAAGCCTCCAGTATATCCATAACTGGCTTATCTAACACAGGATCACTTGGATCACAGAAGGATCTGACCAACACCTACTGCAGCAATCCTAAACTGTCATCCAGATGACTTGTGGTCCCAAGGACATAGTGCAAAAAATCAGTGGAGATATTCCATTGGAATATTATAAATGGAGCCACAAAGGTACATTATGGGCCTGGTCTTCCTCAGATCAAGCATATTTAGCTCCAGGACACCGTCTCTGATCACTGGAGAGATAAGCCAGCTCTAAGGCCTGCACCACACTGAAAGGAGTAGCAATGCTCAGTATTATCATGGTATGAATTGACTGCCATCATGCACAAAGAGTTTTATATTCCATAAGTACTGAGTGTTTATCTTATTTGTTCATCATAAGAAACTGCAGTTTGTGACAAATTGTGTTTCCTCCTTTTGTGAAATTACGCTGCCAGTCCCAGTCAGTCCAGCTAAACCTCACCCACCAAAATCTGACATGAGATTGCCACTCAATTTAACTTCCCTCATGGACTTGTTCCACTTGGAAAGGATTGCCAGGCACAGCCTCTTGTTACACAGAGCCGTAGATGACCATCAAAACATTCCCAATATCCCATCAGGCAGCAAATCCTGCCTGGGCATTGCTTGTCCTCTCGCTGTGTCTCTGGGACAGCTGCTCACCATGCTGCCCCATGGGACATGTCCTGCCCTTGTGCTGCCACCAGACACCAGCTGCACTTCTCCCTGTCCTGTGAGCACCAGCATCCTGGGCTGCCTGTGGAGGGAAGGCCAGGCTGGGAAATAGGATGGAGACACGCCAGCTAGGAATGGGAAAGGCTGGGATCATGAGAGCTGGAAAGGGAAAGAATAGCCAGTGATGTACAGAAGGAAGCTCTGTGAGGAGAGGCCCCCGAGATGAGCCATGGGAAGGGGGAAGGACACATCCTACAGCATCTGGACAAGACAATCCTTGGGAACACTGTCCAGCAGCCAAGGATCTCCAGGGGCATTCAGCTGTCTCTGGAGGGAGCACGGGCATGTGCTGAGTGGCCTTGCTGACCTGCAGGGGAGGTCACAGTGAGCTAAAGCAGTGCCCCAGTGCTTTAGGACAGTGCAGTAGGATCTTCAAGAGGACTGTGCCAGAAACAGGCTCCAGAATGATTCTTCAGCTCAGCAACACCCAACCGTCTTTACTGTCATCTTGTGCTTGAGATGCATCATGGAGAAACACTTACATTCTGAGTAGGAGCAGCTAAAAATACTGCTCACATAACAAGGATGAGACATAAATTTCAAAATGGAGCAAGAAAACCCAGAAGCCCTCACTGTCATTATATACTCCCACAGCTTTCAGACATGCTTTGAACAGCAAATGCTCTTGCTGTTTGTTAGGCAAAGAAGCAACTTGCCTGTGACAGTGGCAGGTGCCTGGAAGGCTTCATATTGGAGTGATTTCTTTTTGCCCCCTCTTCCTTCAACATATACCTTGTTGCTGTTCATCTTTTCAGCCTGCTTCCTTCATCCAAAATATATGGGGCTGAGCTGCCAGCAGGTGTGCAGAGCATCAGGAAAGCCATCACATCAAACCTTTCACCGGCACAGAACAGAACAGGCATCTGTCATTTTCTAAGTCAGCATCAACGAGGCAATTCTCCCTGTCTTTTTTCAGGCTTGCCCTCAGGGTGCTGCAATTTCTGCCACGTGCAGAGGGTCTGTCCTTTATGATGTGGGCTTGTGCATCTGCAGCTCGATCCCTGCATAAGCACCACGGCTCTGTAAAATCTTTAAGAACTCGTTGATGAGAGACTAGCAGAAGGCTCAAGAGTGGAAACAGCCAAGAGCTCAGGCTGCCATGGTACCCTGATCCCTGGTGCTCACACTATGGTGCAAAAGGTACTCCTGGCTACAGCAGGACATGCACACAGAAAAATATCTACTAGTACCTCACCAGATTAGCTGCCTAGACACCTCTCAAAAGCTGCAGGAGCTCTGAGTTTAAGCCTTATCTTAAGGAAAAAGGCCATTTCCCTCCCTTTGTGAGCCCTTTGAAGAGGGTGACCCCCTGCCCTGGTGCTGTCTCTCCCCATGATGTGCACAGCCCTGCACAGCCCCTGATCAATTCCTGCCCCTCTGTGAGTATAACGCAGAGGAAGTGGCTCATTCAAACTCTCTGAATTGTTTGGGGGCTGCAGGGGGTACTTACCCCTTCTGTTCTAGTAGACAAGGGCTTCAGGAAAGCTGCCTTGAAATCTGAGGTGTACTTAGAGTGACAGGCAGATGATGCAAAACAGGCTCAAAAGCCAGTTTGGAAAAGATAAACTGGGTAGAGAGAGGCCTGGCTCATCGCTCCCACAGCCACAATAAAGTGCTTGATGTGTCCCTTCTCTGCACTTGATCACGTTCCTGCTGCCTGAGTTTCACATTATGCAACTGATTGACTTTGCAAGATATGAGAACAGAGCGTCTCCTTGCCCTGCTCCCTGATGTGTGCTAAGTGTGTTAGACTGGAAGGATGGAGCAGAAATCAAAACAAGCCCTGAAGCCTCCTGGTTTCCCTGCTAATCGCTCAGCCCCTTGTGCTATAGTAGCCTGAAGGCACCACCCTGAGCATGTTTTCACTGGTCTGCAGAGCTGTTCCACTGCAGCTTCCCAGTGAGCGCTGGGGCACTGTCTGTACCAAGAAAAAACTGTGCTCAAACAGGACTTTTGTGTTTGAGGGTTAATGAGCATCTCTCGAAGCAGACTCTGATCCATGAGATGTGGAGAAAGGCAGCCAGGAGGCACAGAGGCCAGCTGTGTTGCCAAGTGCATCCCCATCACAAAGTCACAGCAGTGTGGCCAAGGGCATGACCTGCTGCAGCAGTGCCCCAACCCCTGAACACACGGTTCAAGGCATTTCTCATGGAGGCTCAGACTGCTCCCACCCAAGAACCCACTACCCTAGAGCCAGCATATTCCACTGCAGCATCTGCAGCCTGGTGCCACATCCCCAGGGCTGGTCCTCAAAAAGGACTTCCCAGCATGGTGCTCGTGCTAGGAGGGAACAGGCTCTGTCAACCGATGACCCCCACATTTTGTACTTTCATGGCCAAGGTACATCACGGTGATCTTGCTGAGCTACTCAGAGTTGCTCTGCTGCATGAAATCTGGTGCTGACAAGAGTGGGTTTGCTGCTGTTTCTCTGCACTTTTCTGCATCCAGCTGTGGGCTGCCTTTACTTACAGCTCCTGGATAATAGAGGCTGGGCCCCACTGGGCTTTTTAAATTCTCCACTACATGCATACTTGGTCCAAATGCCATCAGGACAGTACAGGAGGCAGGCTGGACTCTGTCAGCAAAAGAGACTAAAGTAGGCTCAAATTTTAGAGAAATTGTCTCTAAAATCCTGCTTGTCTTTGTTCTGTATGAGTCACACAAGGTAATATGCAGTACATACTGGATGAGGAATGGGGAGAGCTCTAAAAGCAGGATTTTCTTCCCCCTGTGCAATTTCCCTCTCATATATTGCCTGGAGTTGTTTGTAGGAGGACAGGGGCAGGATATTCTGCCCTCAGCCCTAGACCAACAGAGTCATGCAGCAAATAATTCAGTCTAACAATGTCTGCTTGGTATCAAAACAAAACAGTAACAGACCCTGAACCCAAAATTAGGTGTTATTATATAAGGACATGGAAATTATTCCCAGCCAAAACTCCATCAGACTTTTATCCAGCTATTCTGCAGCTCCTAATGCATTTTTAGTTAACCTGTTCCAGTACTAGTGCAGAAACCTGACTATGTCAGCCAGCCTGATGAACTAAATGGCCTAATTATCCAGGGTTTGCAATTCAGTGAAGCAAATACTTTATTTAGCAGCAAGTACACCAGATCAAATCTCCAGGGGCTTGTCTGGAGACACTCTTACCCTTCCCAACCAGTCCAGAATCCCCAGATATTCAGCCATAGAAAGGCAGTGCTGAACCTAGCATGTACAGATCTTAGAGGCAGTTTAACTACAGACTGGTAATGAGGAGAAGCACGGAGAACTAAAAGGAGCAATCCTGCACTGGGAATGAGGGGAGGGAGAGCAGAGTGTGCCATGTACACAGACAGGCTGCTGAAGGTCAGTGAAGGATGAATGGATGAGACACAGAAGCTTTCAAACAACTACATGGCTAAGCAGACAAAATTTTTTCCCAGAAGGTGAAAGGCCACCAGGCTGGGACCATGCTGCCAAGAGCACAGTGTGCAGAAAGGAAGCTTTAAGCTGTACACTGTGCCCTTCTTGCAACCAACAGCACAGGCTAAACTCTTCAGATTTGAGTTATCTGCTTCTCCTAGTCTGGACATGTTTGCTTTCCTGGTGGCCCATCAGGAAAAGCAGTGGTGTGTGAATTGCTGCAACCTCCACGCCATTCCCTGGGCAGGAGGTGGGGTCTTGTGATGCCTTGTCTGTGCTGTGACCTGACCACAGTGCAGGTCTTTTGGTCGTGCCACAAACGCATTCTTCAGTTTTTACAACCAGGAATGGCATCCTAGAAACCCAGTTCTAGGAGCAGTGCTCCACCTTATCAGTACAGGTCATTCTTTTAACCTTCACCCTGTTGTTTTTTTCCCCACTCTTTACATGCACAATTCAGGCTTCACTTCAACCGTCATATTTCTGTTCCAAATCTCTTAACCGCCTACATGTGGGATAATCACTGTGCTCTGCCTCCTTCAGACATTCAGTGAGAGGCTGGAAAGTTGGTGCTGCTCTTCAAGGAGGTTGCAGACCAGCTGGAGAGAGTCCAGACTGCCGACCTATAAGGTAAGACGGAAAAAGGAGAGTTTGCTCCATCTAGAAGTGGGCAGACCAAAGGGACACAGGGTAATGACACATGAAGTACCTAAATATCACAGCCATAAAAGGCTGCAGTTACAGAGGGGAAGATGATAAACTGGGTAAGGACAAGAAATATTTGTACTCAATTACACCAAGTAAGGATTAGATTAGGCAGAAGACAAGATTTTTCCAGCTGTAAGATCATGAAGTGCTAGACTGGATCACCTGGGGCTTATAACACCACACTGAAGACCTCCCACTAAAAATATAATTTATCTGCCTCTGCCTTGGAGCCTGGGGAAGCTCTAGAGGGCCTTTCTGCATTCCTTCAGAGAGGGTTTATTGGGGAGATGGTGAAACAGGAGTTTAAAGTTCAGCTTTGATCTCCACATTTGTGGAGATTTGTGGCTGAATGTTGTGTGCATGGCATGTCCTGATCCTAACAGTCCTACCTGGCTGACTCAGGGACAAACATCCAGCCTGTACAGTCCTGACCTTCCCACTCTTCCTGATCTTTGTTACCCTTTGACCACTGCCATAAGTCAAGTTAGGCTGCATCATCAAAATGGTTCACTTTTATTTTATTTTTTTAGCTAAATTGATTTCCACCTACTCTGCAACCCCGGGGGAAAAGGAGGTTGATTTTCTGGCTGGAGACAGCAGTTCACAGTGACCAGTCCCAAGGGAAAAGATGATATCAGTGTTTCTGAGTTTTCAGTTAATTGTGTTTACTGAAGAATACATAACATTAGAGTGCCTTGAGCTTTGGCCAAGTTTATAAAAGTAAATAAAGACAATTCCATCCTAATGTTAGAAAACTGACCCTTGGATTATTTCTGAGCTCACTTCTTCCAAGAGCTAGAATAAACCCTGATGTGTATGATGTGAAATAAGGAGCACTGGACTCATACCTTATTATTTCAGCAAAGAAATGTGTTTTGCTGCTGTAGGGAGAAGGAAATTCTCCTCCAGGTGATGGGTCAAAGACAGAGCAGGCCCTTCCTCCTGGGGCTTGTCTGGTGACCCCTCTGCAGCTCAGCAGACTTCCAGAGGCCTTCTCAGGAGTATGTGCTCCAAAATGTGCTGTGTGAGGAGGCAGCAGGAGGGGAGATGCTCTACAAAGGAGGACAAGCCAGGAGCTGAAGATGACCCCAGCACAGGCTGTGTCCTTGCTGAGGGCACCATCCCACAGCACCTGAGCAGAGCAGGTTGCTCAGGAACCAACCAGCAGCCCACGCACAGGCCTGGGGTGGATCAGGGCAGGGGGCTTTTAGAGAGGCTTGGCAGGAAATGGGGTTGGAGACAGAGCAGCTTGCAACAGAGCCCAAGGCCTGAGTTTAAAATGGAGCTCCTGGTCAATGAGCAGAGGGTGTGTGTGTATGGGGGGGTCTAGGTGGGGCTGGTTGGGGCAAGTAAGACCTGTCAGTGCCCTCAGGGGCTCTGGTACACTGGTCTCACCCTGAGCCTGCTGCTCAGATGGGCAAAGCCACCTGTGCCCTCCCCATGAGCAGCTGAGCTCTTCCCAGAGGCCGTGGCTGGGAACCATGGGCTGCTGAACAATTCCTCTCCGATCCTTTCCAGCCTCTCTTCCCACCTGGCCGGCAGTGAGAGCCAGGGTCCTGCTCTCCCCTCCTGTGCTTCATGAGCACATCTTGCAAATTGCTCCCAGCAATCCTAACACGGCCATTTCTGCCCAGTACAGCCCCATTAGCCAGCAACTCTCTCTTTGGTCTTTAATGGTTCAAACCACAAAGCCATTTGTCATGCTACATCTTCTTTCCCAGTGAGTAAAAGTCAATTAGTGTTTTCAACTTTGCTCTGAAACAGCCCCGGCTCCCTCCTGCTTCTTTATGCTACCAGGAAACCATCTACAATAATGACTTCCTTGGATGTCTACTGCTGTGCTGCAGTGAATTACAAGCTCTCTAAACTTCCCTCCCTGTGTACCAAACACCTTTCACAGAAGCTACATTTTCCTGCCAGAAATTCCAAGATGAATTAAGTTTTGAACCTGTCAAATGGCTGCTTTTTAAATTTTAATCTGTATGCTTCCAGACCTTATTTCCTATTTCGAACATGTAAATCTTAATCCTGCCTCAGTAAAGGAATAAACTCTTGAAAAAGGAATGCTCCAAAAGATCTGCACAGTCCAAGCACGTGGGAGTCCAGAGGCCACCACTGAGCTCTGGTGGCCAGCTGTCAGCCTAGGACCTTGGCCAGCACCTGGTGCTGTCACATAGCCCAGGCTTCCTGTGAGTGACTGGCTGCAGCCAGGCCTGCAGGGGCTTCAAACAAGGGTCTTTGAAGAAGCCAATCAGCTCCAAACACAACCTCAGAGTCTCCTGTATTTGTCAGTGTTAGCAGGTAATAAGGCATTAAAACCTGACTGGCACATAATAATTGTATTAGAGCTGAAAGGGTTTTAAAGTTAAAAGACAGTAATGTTCCTAAAATGAAAAATTCAAAACTAGTGCTTCCTATCATATTGATATCTTGATTCGAAGGAATAACCATTAATCAGATCTAATTGAAATTAAATAAGATTAAAAAAATTAAATTATTTAATTGCCTGGCCATTTAAAATTAAAGAAAACAATTCAATTATTAAATAAACTCAGATGTGCTTAGGTTCATTGCTAGTCACCAATGAGTTTATACATCTGCTTAAATTTCATAGAATCATGGAATGGTTTGGGTTGGAAGGTTTCTCATACCACCCCTCAGGTGAATGGCATCCTTGAGCTCCTTGATTGATATCTCCTACCCCATCACAGTGTCAGTATCCTCCCTTCCACGCTGTGGAAGAGCTGTGAATATCCTTCTATTCGTAAATATCCCCTCTTGGGCAGTTTGTAGTGTGTCACCTGCCTCAGAAAACCCACACAACAATTCCTGCTCTGTGGCTCATTGATGAGCAGAGATGTGAGCTGGCCTTTGAGTCCATGGCATCCTTTGGGGCACCTGGAGGGTAAGCTCCATGCAAGTATCAGGCTCCTGGTGCCCTGCTGGCTGTGCTCCCTGGCATCCTCATCTCCTGACTGGATGAGGCTTGCCCAGGGAAACAGCACCTGGGGCACAAACCAAAGCCTGAGTCACTTTTGAGGAGAGCAGCCGCTGTTTGGAGGGGGCCGAACATGAGTGCAGGGAATTGTTCAGGAGGGTTTTGCCCATCTCTGATTCAGCCTTGAAAGCAGCTGGCAAAAGTCACCGGGCCTGGCTTCAGGCCCAGCTCACACAATTAGAAAAGTATTAGCTGAACTTAATAGGAAAATCAACATTAAGCAGATAGGAGCTGGTACAGTTGTTAAAGACTGTGTAGTGTTTTTCCCTGGCAGAAGCCCAGACTAATGGAGGGCTTCCAGCACCCAGAGCAGCCTCCAAATGAAGGCTTAATTGGCCTCTGAAACCACTCATATAATTACAAACACTTTTAATGAAGCATGAAAAATACAAGAGGCTGGGACTGTGACATGGAGAGAAGAAATTACCTCATTCATCTCAGAAAACAAAGCAAAGCTGCTTTACCTTCTTCTTACAGTGAAATCTTCTTCCTAGCTCCTACCTGGCCAGCAGACTCCTCTCAGGTGCTAATTTCCAGGCCAGTGCCAAGACCAAGAGGAAATCTAACACAAGACAAAACTTCTGCTTTCTCCTGGCTGTGTGGGACACCTCTCCAGCCCCCCCACCCCCAGATGTGGGGTGGACACTGGCTGGACACTGGGATGGACTTCGACTGCCCACTGCTGGTGAGCACAGCACAGCCCTGCCTGCAGCATCAGCGCTGATTTGGCAGAGGATTTATTGTTTGGTTCTGCTGTAACTTCAGCTAAATGGCCCCCTGATTTCTGTTCAGCATCTGCTCCCTGGAACACAAGCCTTTTCCCATTACTCAGACACAACAGCAGCATCTGTAGCACCTGGTTCAGCTGGAGCCATGCACATTCCCTGCCAAACCAGGGACCTGCAGCCCCTGGAACGTGTCCCAGAGCAAGCTGAGGGAAAGTCCAAGGTACAACTCCTCGGTTGCTATGCTCAGTTGAGACAAAGATCAATGGGGTTTATGCTGATTGTTGGTCCAGGATTTTCTGGTTCACTGGAGGGCAATTTGTTGGCTTGTGTGTCTGTTTTTGGGAAGAGTCTCAAGTCTTACTCCCAGAGCAACCGAGATTCAGAAGGGAGTCAGAACCCGTCTGGTCCAACATACACAAAGAGCAAGGAGAGGCAGAACATCCTGTATCCCTTCCATAGATAGGGTGACATCTGGTCCCACCAAAAGGAAACTTCAATTGGGAATGTTAGGAAGGATCTAGAGGCAGTTTAACTTCAATCAAGAAGGCTTCCTCCCTGTACATAAGAGCAAAACAGCTGTACCAGAACCACATTCAGCTTTGTCCAATTAGCCACACCATCACCCTGGCTAATTAGCCTACCCAGAGCTTTGCAAGGCCACAGCAATATTGCTCATTCTTTCAGTATCAGTTCAGATCACACCGCACCACTTCGCCTTATATTTTATCCCAGAGTTTATCACTAAGGCCAGGGTCAGGAGCTGTGTCCATCCATCATCCACACCTCTGGTCCCAAAGCTCACAGCTGCTAATGCAGGGAGAGGAAATATTCAGGAGAAAAGTTCCAGTGGTCTCTGAAGGAAGGGGAAGCCATGGCACAGGGTCTACCAGGGCTGCCAGAAGGGCAGCAAGGAGGCAGCACTTGGCTGTGTGCCTGCTGTAGGGTAGATGGACACCACTGGGCATCACTTGGGTTCAGGCTGGTTTTCAGCACACACTGGGATTGGAAGGCTCATGGTCCTACACCACCTTGGCCTTTCCTCTTGGACCCTGCATGCCTCCCTCTGGAGAGCTCTGGTGCTCATTTCTCATGTGCCAGCACACACCCCACCCAGTGTCCACACAAAGCCACTGAGTCACTCAGACCAGGCACAAGAGAGAGGAAATTTCCATCCTCTTCAAGAAACTGATTTTGGCTGAACTTACTCAGCTTCTTGTCACTGCTGTGGCATTCACCTGCAGTTACACACTGAGAGATGAACACTGGTCACTGGACTACAATTTTTTTCATGTGACTAACACGGTTTGCTAGCAACTTCTGCCCAAGAATTTTAGCCCTGCACAGGCAAGACTGTGTCAAGAAGTGCTGCAGGATAATCTCAATGTAGCATTTGTGATCTTAGAGGGCATCAGACAATCTGCTGAAGCAGGCAGTATTCAAGCAAAGGGAGAGCATCCTCTCCCACCCAGGAAGATGGTGATTAACAGCTATCGTTTCCCTGGCACAATCTGGACACAGTCAGCCCCAAAGCAATGATTTTTCCTTGGTTTTGCTGAGTTTTGTATAGTTTAACAGCTAAAATTTGATCGAATCATGCTTGGCTGGAGCAAGACCTGTCATGAGCTTAACTGCCCTCAAGTGATGATAAGCAGAAAGTGCAGATAAATGAGGCACCTGAAGAGGAGCACGTTTTGCAGCAGCCTGAGCAAGACTTCAGAGAGGCTCACTTGTGCACAGGAGGCTTTCCCTCACATGTCCTAGGCACAAGCCTGGGATTTTGCTTTGAAGTATCTGCTCTGGCTCTGCCCCAAGGGCTCGATGGGGTTCCCTGTTTTCAGCTCTGCTCAGATAATCATCACACCAGCTAAATGAATGCAGCATGGCAAGCACTGAGGCAAAGCAGTCCCAAATGATCCTTCAGAAGCCAGAAAAGAACCCCAGCTCCCACCCACCTGCTTTTTTACAGCTGAGATTACGTGGGTTCCTGCACGCACTCAGTTGCTAGATAAGAACTCCAGGTGCAAACATCAAGAGAACAGTTGTGTCTGTGGCCACGTCTGCACAGCCCTGCCACAAAAGTAACAGAAACAGAAATAAGCAGGGCCTGTGCCGTCAACACAAATGGAGATCTGTTGTTGATGGGTCTGTCATTGGAAGAGGGTGGCCAGGAAAGCAGTGTGTGATCACTCAGCTCTGAATACTGGAGATCCAGCAGAAGTGAGCAGGTGATGAGAGCATCCAGGTCATTCTCAGCAGGGACAGAAGAGCTCTCTGACACAGAGGATCTTTAAACTGAGAGTTGATGGTCTGAGTTTTCAGAGCCACGAGGGCCAACCCTTCTGCCCCCCTAGGCAGCTGACAAGGAACTTCACATCGCAGTACATGTCTGGGATGAGTTGGTGTGAACCAGGCTGCAAACCTGCAGGCACAAGAGAAGTCTGAAAGGAGCCAGGTGGGATTCAGCCTCTTCTCCCAGGCTATTTGTGATAGGTCTGAAGTGTTAAGCTGTGCCAGTGGAGGTTTAGGTTGGATATTAGGAAGAATTTCTTCACAGAAGGGTGATTAAACACTGGAATGAGCTGCCCCAGGAAGTGGTGGAGTCACCGCCCCTGGAGGTGTTTGAGGAAAGACTGGACAGAGCACCCAGTGCCATGGTCTGGCTGACAGGGTGGTGTTGGTCAGAGCTTGGACTCAATGATCTCAGAGGTCTTCTCCAACCAAACTGATCCTGTGATTGTGTGTGACTCAGCAGGGGTCTGCTGGGGTGTGGGATGGGGGTACCAAAGCTGCTCTTTCTGCTGGCAGCAGGTCTGACCCTGCTCACAGAGAGCTCTAAACCTCGGGGGAAATCCTGACAGGGCAGGCTATGGCTAAACTATCTCCAGAGAAGAAATAGAGCATGCTAATGGAAGGGAGGAGGGTGGGAAGGCCAGGAGGAGCTGTGCCCAGGGTGACATTGGGAGCTGCAGTCCCATGTCCTCGATGGCTGGGCTTCAGCCTCTGCTGGAAATCAGTCTTTGTGTTTCCTGGAAAGCCCAAACAACTGACTCCTTTCACCAGGGAAGCACCTGGGAAGAATATTTCCAAAAGATCAGACTATTGCACTGATGATTTCTTAGAAAGGCTGCTCTGTACATTGCTGCTGACCAGGCTCCCCTCACCAGCGTGAGGTGGGGAGGATGGGAGAAGCCACCAGCAGCAGAGGGACACACAGCTTTTGGATTTGACTGGAGGACATGTGGGATGTTGACTCCCAAGCAGAGGTGTTCATGTCCCCTTTTTGTGAAGGAGAAAGGACATGTCAGAACTTTTCCAACAGAGGGAGCACCGGGACAGCCGTGGCCACTGTCAGCCATCACCTGAAGTGCCTTATTTTGAGTGTGCCCATATACCCATCCTCAGGGCAACACACATCTACACTGTCAGGATGAGGCTGGAACTTGATAATCAGAAAGCAAACATTTTAAACTTGGAGACCATTCTGGGGGGAAAAAACCACAACTTACTTAGCCTCAGTGAAAATCTCTAAATTAGGATTTGAAAGGCGCTTGTGGATCAAGTAAAGCAAAGGGTCTCCTGATCTGCCTACCTACCCTAGGAATTACAAAAACTGGCTTGTGGTCACAGCAAACTGGAATGGAAACTACTTCATACATGCCACAAGGACACATTTCAGCTCAGCAGTCTGTCCTCAGGCAATCTAGGCTGACTGGCAACAGATGAAGTGCAACATACGTGTTAGATTGGGTGACCACAGCAATATCAAACTTATTGAAGTCTCATGTTTATCACATTGCCAGCACAAACTGATAAATGATCACCTGTTTTCACTCAACAGAGAGACTAGGATAGCTCCCTTCCTAGTGTGCATGCTGAAACTGCAAGTATCGTGTTTCCTCTGTTTTGAGGAAGCATTTCTGACAAGCTTTGCAAAACTTGTTTTTGCGATTCCCATTATTCTAACTGTGGCACAAAAACACAGAGGAGAAAGACAGGAGCAGCGGATTGGGCCTGATGAGAATCTGCTGTGAAAACCAGAAGTCACCGAGGACAACTCGTGCAAAAACTAAGAAATGTACCATCAAACCCACAATAATCATGAAGCATGCCATGACTCAGGCTGAAAGCCTGAAAAATTCGAGGAATGGATAGTGCCCAAATGGCAAGGCCTTGTGTCATGGCCATAACAGCACGGGTGACAGTGAGGATTTCATAAAATCCATCCTGCTGTTTAGAGTGCAGAATGAAGGATGGGTTCAATTGTTTCTGCTGTTGCTGTTCACATCCTAAAACATCTCAGATCTTTGCCAGATCACAACATCTCCAACACAGCACAGCAAACAAATTAGATAAGATTTCTTGCACGACTGGAATGAAACACAAGGACTTTGCTGGAGCAAAGCTTTATCTCTGCTATGCCTGAAGCTTCCCTGAAGACTGTCTAGGATTCACTAGATTCTAGCCTAGGCAACCAGATTCTAGTCTTAGGTAACCAGATTCTAGTCTAGGTAACTAGATTCTATTCTTAGGTAACCAGCAAGTTTTCTTGAGGGTTCCTGCGAATCTGAAGAAGAAATTGGAAGGCAGTTTTGGGGAAGCTACTGGTACCCTGATGCTTAGTGACAGAAGGCTTGGTCTTAGCAAAGAGGAAGAGAAACTATGACTGGTAAGGGCTGACAAGGAGTGTCCCTGCCTTGAAGCCAACCTCCTCATTAAATTTCTAAGTTTCGGAGTCGGAAAAGAACTACTGCAAAACTTGCATAATCTAGGAAATAAAACTGTCCCAACTTACATTTTAGAATACAGCTTTTGTCAATCCTCAGAAATCAGTTGAACCTTCCTGGAAAATTTCTCAGTCATTCTGCAGATTTCACTGAAATGTGATGTAACATTATAATTTTTACCTAATTTTCATGATGAACTTCTTTGGGTAATTACTGAAGAGAAAAATCAGAGTGACATGTAGCTTTTATATCTTCAGATGCTGTCTTCTTTTGACAGACTTTGAAGATAATACATTTGCATATTAATATGGATATTTAGCTATATATTTTCAAGGGTTTTGGGTACCATTTTTTTATTGCTCTGATGGGAAATCCACCATACTCCTTTGTAATCCCTAGGACTATTTGCCTCAGGTAAATCAGGACATGAAAACAAAGTGTCATCAGGAAGAAGTAACAATAAAATATAATAACATATAAGCTAAAAAAAAAAAAATTATTGCAGAACCCCTGGCTGTGTTTCAAATGGGCAGAATGAGGTGTCTCTATATCAGAGCCCTGCTAATTACCCTGAGGACCACATGATGCAATGCTGCAGCCATCACAAGCAGCTTCCCAGCAGAACCTGAGCTCCTAGGCCCTGCCTAACTTCAGCCTAAACACTGAGGGGTGGCCTTTAAAACCTGTTTGAGTGCTCTCCTAGCCCTGGGGTAGTTCTCTCCTCTGCAGAGCTGCCCTTTCAATATCAAACTCTCCTTCCAGTGTGCCCAGTTCAGCAGTGTGGAAGTTTGACAATGCCTGCCCCGGTAGCTCAGCCTGGGCTGCAGCATCCCTGGATATTCCTGATACTCTGCCTGGAAAAGCAGAGTAAGGACGTGCCTGGCATGAAGCATGTTGGCTCTGCTTAAACCACTCCGTGGCTCAGCAGTAGCAGACTCAGTCCTGATGCAACACAGATTTCATTCCCCTGTCTGCTGCAGGAGTTTGATTTTATGGTTAATAGCCCGTGGATTAGGAGTCACAGCCCTCTTGTGCAGGACTAAGCAACAGTCCCACACCTTTCCCACAAGGACCAGAAAACTCTCAGCCCAACACTTGCTGCTGTTTGCACCGTGTCCGTGAGTTGATTAAATCTCTCTCTTCAAGAAAAAAAAAACACCCCAAGAACCAAACCCAGGTTGTCATGTGAGGAGTCCTCCTGGGTTTCTTTAAGACAGAAATAAATCCAGTAGTGCACAGCTCCAGGAGGAAGGATATTTTGGTCAGGATTTAGAGAACATTCCCACCTTCAGCATTTCCTGTGAATACCACACTGAAAAAAACCACGTTTTAAAAAGGGCCCGTGAGTGTCGTAGACAGCTTTTCCGGAAGCTGGTCATTAACACGCCATTGTCTAATGAGCGCTGATGTCAGAGCCGGCTGTAAATAAACACCGCGCGCTTCGACGGGGGAGCCGCTTCCCGGAGATTAGTGGTGCCAGAGATGTATGTCACATGTAAATAAATAGCACTAATCACACATGCCGGCCGTGGAACCGCGGGCCGGGCAGGAAATGAACACAGCTGAGGACGCTGCAGACTCACTTTCTTATTCTGACCTTTCAAAAGACCAAATAAATTAATTCAGCTTAGCACGGATGTAAACGCTTTCCCCGGCAGAAGTTCTGATGAAACCGCGAAGATTCCCAAGCCTGAGCCACGCTTGAGTTTTCATCAGGGATGGCTTAAAAAATCCTTTTGCGGCGCCTGGCTGGCAGACCCCAAAAGCAAAGCGTTATGTTCCTGTTATCAACGCTTCATATCTAAAACAACGCAATTTTGTTCCTTCCTTTTAAAGGGCAACAACAAAGGAGGGTTTTCAACGTGAGCTGTGTGCAAGTGTGGCAATGATTCTCCTTATCTCACTGAAGAACCTCACATGCCAATCCCCTCCCCTGGCGTGCATCTTTTAGGGGCACCACTAAACGAATTCGCTGAATTAGCAGACAGCAAGCTCTTCTACTCGTCATTCCCAATAAAACTCTTTTCCTTCTGGGTTTGCTTCGTGGGGAAGAGATAAAAAAACCCAACCATAATTTGGATCGTGTTATTATTAAATTTTAGGTCCAATTATGGTTTCCAATGAGGAATAAACAGTATAAGTATTGAGGAGTGATAAATTGGTCAGAAGTGACTGAAGAGCAGAATTACTCATTAAAACCAAATTAATTCAAAACAGTAACTTTAATTTTCAAGTCTTCAAATATTTTAACATGAAAAAAAAATATGGCAATTCATGTTTTCAGCAAAGTGTCTTTCCATGCTTATTTGTTCACAGGACAGTAAAAACACTATTGGTTTTGGTTTTTTGCTTTTCTTCTCATAAAGATGAATATTGCTTCCCTTCAGCAGGAACCTAACCCAACAAAAGCCATACTGGTAAGATGGGATTTGGATAAGAACAGTGCTGGAGCTTGGCTGTTGAGGAGCCTGAGCAGTGCCAGAACATGAGAATGGAAACAGAGGAGGCAAAGTTTACACTTACCTGGGGAGTCAGGAAAACAGCTTGGAGAGAGACGCAGTAGCATCACCAACAAAGGAGGATTTCCCATTGCGCTGCAGTTCTTTGTGCTGAGCTCTGAGCTGCTCAGTCAGGGCTGCACTTCTGTTCAGCTGGACCAAAAGCCTGAATTTCTCGGTGACTCCCCTAGAAAAGAAACATGACATTCTCAGTGCACAACACAATGCCCCTGTTGCTGACACTGTCAGTCAATATTTCTTTCACAAAGGGCAGCTATTATGTCTATACAAATCAAGCATGACTTGATCATCAGCTGTGACAGGACCTTATCAAACACTCACAGAAGCCAGTGCAGACACTTTTCAGCCAAAGAACAGGAAGGCCCAAAGGATCAGGACATCACCTCATCGTCCTGCACTTTATGGTCTATTCGGTTTTACTTTTGTGTCACATGAAGATTATTATGAAAATACATGTAGTATTCATCTAACCATTGAAAAATGTGTTTCTACAAGTAACAGAACACTAGCTCGATGTTGTTCTCATACTGCAGAGAGAATCCTGGTTGAGGGCTTAAAAATCAGTAGCCTCATTCCCAAAAGATTTGTGACTATGTTTCAATGGTTAGAGATAATCAGGACAATTAGTTCTCATCACAAATTTCTTTAGAGCTTTCTAGATCTCTAGTCAGGTCATCAACATAATATTCTGGGTGTGCTTTTTCTGGTTTTAAAATAACTTATTCATTTTCCTATATCGTCATCTTGCAGCACCCGAAATGGTCCAGAAGCTTTTACAGGGCCATTAATACTGTTGCTATAACTACTGCAGCCTACAGTGCAAACAGGGATGCTCATTAACACCAGCAGCACCACTGACAAAACACAGACTGACTTGGAGGCAGTTTGGCTTCTTCGTGGCCTAGATTTAATATTAGCTTTCTATTAATGACAGGAGGGGAAAAAAAAGTGTGTGTGTGTGGAGGAGAGATTGTTTATGATTATTCCCTCCTTCTTCCAACTCCTCCAGATTTCCAAGTGAATCCTCAGTGGGTGCAAGGCACACTGCTGCAGTCAGGCTTGATGCCATTGCTGCAGTGTGGTACAGAAATAATTCAAGCATCTAAGGCATGGAACCCATTTAGGGTCATCTGAGTTTGGGTTCGATGGGCCCTTCAGAGCATGGCTGGAAGAGGTGACACAGCTGCTCACCCCCAGCTGGAAGCTGCCTGGCACAGTGGCCACTCAGAATTGACTTCTGAATGATATACCATGCTTCAAATCCTTCTTAAATCAGCTTAGGTGGACTATGGAGGCTACAATTAACGATGTTTTCCAGGAGCTGAAATCACCAGGTAACCAAATTATGGCAGATGAGTACAGACAGTATTTTATACACACAACAGGTAAAAAAGCTCATGTCACCACCACTGCTACAGAAAAGTGAAATAAAATCATGCAGTCTATATTTATTTACTTATCTGTAAAAGGCAGAATAATATTGAACATAGGTGTGGTTAAAGACAGTTTAAAATATGCATGATATGAGTATGCATAAGCCTACTCTGAAATTGAAAATTAAGTTTAAACTCTAACTCTGCTTCTTAAAGGGGCTACAAAAGGCAGTTGTGCACTGTTTCCCATTCAGTCTGATTTTAAAATTTGTATCACACATGTAGCACATGAGAGTTTTTCAGTTTTCAATCTTAAAAAAAATCACTGTAGATATCATCTTTTTCTTCTTTTAATGTTTCAGAAAATTCGATTCCTAGCAGAGTTGTTTTTTTTTTTAATTTCTTTTGAATATTAGTATCTCCCATTCCCATCCTACTCAGCTCCACAAGTCACAAGGAAAAGGCCATGGTAGGACTCTCACCAGAACTACCTATGTAAGTAAAACTCAACAAAATTATGGGAGGTAATGAGGTCATGTCTTCTCCTCAAAGCTCAGTGTCTTACCCGAGTAATCAAAATGAGACACTGCCATTAAAAACAGGACAACTATTTAATTCTCAATCAATTAACTACTGCATTAATTTTAACCCTTTCCAGTGCCTCATTCAGCTAACACCTAAGAAGTTTCTGTAATAGATGTATTGTTCCTATGACATCTCCAACAGGAACTGAACTTAAACCCAAGAAATTTAACTGACATCAGACTTCTATGTGAAGAGGTAATTTGTGCTGAAAAAAACCCAACCAAGCAAGCAACCAACCAAAAACCCCACAGATTCTTTTTCTGAACTAAAGACTTTCTGTCCTAGGTAGGAGATTGCAAGTAAAAACAAATCCACAGACAGAGAAGTTATAGAGGGAGCATTTAGTGGACAAACTGGAAATTAGAAGTAGGTGGTTGTAATTTCTGAAGAATGGTGCAAAAATTAAAATCTCTTCTTGCAAAGCGATTGATCAGCCAAAGCCAAACCCTGAGAAGCTCTGAGTTTGAAGTCAGTGTGTTGTAGGTGGAACTGTGTCCAGCATGTAGCACTGAGGCTGCAGAGGGCAGCTTGAGGGTGGATGGAACCCCTCTAAGAGCTGAAGATCAGGTTGTTTTATACATTATTGTATAATAATGTATAAAATTCGATGGCAATAATGATGACATTATTGCCATCAAGGTTAATTCTAGAGACCAGAGCAGGTCCAGGTGTCTGGGAGCCCGCGCTGGTGTCGCTCTGAGGCGAGCGGGAGATGAGCAGCCGCCACTCTCCGCTGTGGTTTGCCTGCGTGAGCGCTGTGTGGTTGCAGTCTCATTTCCTCAGATGACGAGGCCCAAACCAGAGCTGCCCTTCAAGGCAGCAGCTGCAGCAGCCTGGCCGCTGCAGAGCTGCCTTCTGTCACCACCTCCTCCGCACACGGCGCCCGCCGGCGCAGCCCCGGCCGCTGCAGCATGTGAGAGTCCTGGCCAGCACGGAGCCAGGACAGGGCAGCAAGAGGAACCTTTCCAGAAGCTTCTCTAGAGGATCATGGAGAATCCACTTCTTTTGTTCCCCCAACTAAACATTTCTGCTTTGAAGGATAAGACCTACTACAAAGTCATGAAATCAGTGCTTAAGGAAGAGCCGCACACGGCAGGCAAGCCTGGGTAAGTGTTCAGGTTGTCCGACCCTCTGAGCGCTCTGCTTACACAGAGGATTCTTCTGGCATAGTTTGTGGGGTGAATTTAGGGCACAGATCATTTTATTTTTGACATGCGAATGAGAACTCATGAACTGCAATCCTAGAAATTGTATCTGTAAAACAGTAACTCTTTAAGAAGAGTTATTTAAAAGACCTCTCTTTTTTTGAGGAAAAGAAACAATCAAATTAATGATCTAAAAATACTAAGAAAGAGAGGTTGCAAGAAGTTCTGAGAAATGCTTCTCTAAAGGCTGAATATGATCCGGGAAAGCATTTTTTTTTTTTAATTTCAAATGACAGGAAGCAATACTTCCTTTTTTCTTTGAGAAACATAAAAAATGGAAGACGTTGAGCCAACTGCTTATGTTCTTTGATGGGAAGTTTGGCCTCTTAGTCTTTAAAATAAATTAAAAGTATGCTGAAAATGAAAGGATTTCCATTTCTCTTCGCCAGTGCTTCATATGTAAATTTGTGCTAAGCTATGAATAAAAAAACATTAATGTGAATAACGTGTAGGAAAAGTAACACCATCATTACTGTAAGTGAAAATAGGGAGATCTATGATGCAGAAGCAGAAAATGCTTGAGAGGGAAAAATCAACTTTCAACAAGGTTTCTTGAAAAGCTGCTCCAATTCTGTTGTAGAGCTAAGCAGAAGAGAAATAGGCTGAGCCTGCTCCTGCAGAAACCTGTATTCCATGAAGGTGATCACCTCAGCAAAGCTGGAAACTTGACCAAAGCAGCAAGGTAAAGATTGTAAAAGACTGAGTGGACTGGGGATTCCTTCCAAGCTGAACCTGTGTGACTCAGGGTGTTTCCTGTACCAGAAGTGTGTGTGCTCAGATGGGGCAGAGCAACACTTTGCAAAGTTATCAGTGTAACCCGAGCGTGTAGACATTGGAGAATTATCGGGTATGCACCAAGGTAATCAGCAGTGTTCCGACACCACTGCCTCCCATACGTTTGGAGAGAGGTTTAAGCCTTGTGCCAGCAGCCTTGGTATGAGTCCACTGACTATACAGAGCAATAATGCACTCACAACTGCAGCTTGCAGGAAAATCACACAGCTCCTTGCACAGCAGGCTCTCCAAAGACTTCTGTGATATACAAGTGTCATATATGCGTTAAATACTGAATGCAGAGTTCCTCAGTAACTGCAATAATTGGTTGAACACTCTTGTCTCCAAAATTCATACACTGTGCTAATATTGTCCCTAGTATTCCCTATAAAGATCCAGGGTAAAATCTTGGGTTTACTGACTTCAATCAGAGTTTAATTCCTCACTTCAATGGAGTACCAAGATCTCACTGATACATTAAGAACTGCATTTTTCGGTCCTGGCTGAGAAGAAGGAATATGTAAAATTCGGCAACACCATGGCCTAAAAAATGTACCGGCCCTTTCTTTCCACCACAGATCACTCCAGAATACTTCAGTGCTTACCACAGTCTTTTGTCTTGCTCCAGCAGTTCCCACTTTCAGGAGCAAGCTGCCTGCTTTGGCCAGAGCTGCTTCTGCAAGCCCTGCCAATTGTGAGCACATGGTAGAAGTCACCTAAGGGCTCAAACTCTGCTTCCAGAACCCATGGAAAAGTGGCTGGGAAGGGGGTGTCCAAACATTCCCAGTGGTGCATCTGGAGAACCAGGCCATGTTTACTGCTCACATTCTGAGATAACCTCAGACATGTAAAACCATTCCAAGATTGTCTCTATAAATAGAAAGCAGAGCTGCCTGCATGCAGACAGTGTTGGGTGGCTCATCCACACCAGATATTTAATGCAGAGTTCAGCCATTCTTTGCATTCTTACAATCTGTGAAAAGGCACTTTCAGAGCAGTAATAATTCTCTGAAGAATTTCCCCTTTTTAATAGACCATCACTTCCTCACTCAGCCAGCTGTCTTTTTACCATGTTACTCTCAGCTGCTGCCTGCCTAACAGGGATTTGACTGTTCTTGCATGGAAGAGAAACTTGTAGATTTTTGCTGGTCTTTATAGATTAAAGTGACAATTATATTTATCAAAAATGGAAATCCCCCTTCTCCCCCCCCCAAATTACTCTTTTTCAAATAATAAAGTGAGGTAATAGTTTGAAATTTATTAAATGATTTACTTAGCTTTTATGATTTCCATTTTTTACACAAAGTTACTAAAATAAGTAGAAAGACAATTTAATGAAACACTGCAGATGGAAATTGGGGTGATAGTAGAAACCTGTAAGTTTGAAAGTTAATCTTTAGTTTAAATTAGTTTTTTCTCCTATTTAGAAAGTGGCAAAGCCGAACAAATCTTGGTTTCTGTCTATTACTGCACAAATTCATTGCTGCACTCAGGTGTTGGGTGTCTATGAGGCTACTAGGTTGTTGCAAATTCTGAAGGAAAACCAGAAACTCACAGCAGGAGTTTCCAAACCCAGCAAATATCCCCTCCAGCATTCCATGCCTTTGTGGACTGAATATGTGGTGTGAAGTCATAAGGCTTTAGGTTTCACTATGACTGAAATAATTTCTGTAGCTACAGGAACCCACAACCAACACAGTTCAGAGCACTGCACTTTTTGTAATTCTCATTAGAAATGAACTCTGTAAGGGAGTGAGGTCTCATTTTCTCCAGAATCCCCCTGCTTTCCTGAATTTAATTTCTCCAGCATTTATACCTCTCCTCATGAACTATTTTCCTCTCCTTCGTTAAAGTTTTCATTCCTTCAAGCAATGACTTCAGCTACGAAACATATGGGGCCTATTAAAATTTAAAAAGAATAATAAAATTCCTCTTTTTGAGTTTTGTGCAAACCCAGGGACATTACTGGCTTTAATTCCTTCCCAAAGAGATAGGAATTTCCTTCCATCCAAACTTCATGTGCCTACAGGTTTTGCCAAGGGAGCCTAAACTGTGAAAATCAGGCAACAGAACAGCAAGCCTTGATGAGGAAGTGGGACCATATTCTAGAAATGGTCCATAAGAAGTTGACCTGACCAGCTAATCCTGGACCAGTCACTAACTGATACTTTCAGTGGACTGTGCTTTGCACTGAAATGAAAATGGTTCCAAACATTCATATTCACAAAGCAACTGATAAAAATTGACTTCACCTTCAGGCTGAAAGCTTAAGTCCTGAAAACTTAAGCTCACATCCTGCTTCCTCCAGTTCTGGTCAACTAAAAATCCAAGTACTGTCCAGGTGTGCATTCAATCTCAATGTACACAACATCAAAAAACAGATTCTCCAAAACTGTATTTACGAGAATGAAGTGTGGTGCTTTTTTTCTTTCCTTTCTTTGCTATTTCCTAGGGCAGATTTTTTGAAATTGAAGTGAAACAGTCGCAACTTGACATACTTGATGAAGAACATGAGGAGTTTTATAAATGAGGCACATGGCATTTGAAATGCTTGTGGTAAACAAACCAGACTACACGTGCTGTTGCCCTGTAAGGCTGACACCTAAACCATATTGCTACAGTTTTGTCTTCAGGCTACAGAATTCTGCATATTTCATTAAAAGCAGGCTGTGGGGACAGCCTCAGAGCAAGCATGTTCAAAACCACATCTCTGCACGGGTATCTCAAGTATGAATAGCTGACAAGACCTGCTTCCCTTATGAATTTTACCATGGTCTGCACAGTGCATGATCTACGTGGTCTCAATTCCCTTAAATATTAGCAGGACAACACAAACACCACAGCAAAAAATCTCTGCTCTGATGCTTTTATAAAAAGAGAAAAGAAGTACAACTCTGCAGGAAAAAAATGTCAGAAAAGAATTAAAGCAAATGTTCCTGAAGTCCCTAAGAGAACAATCTCCCCTGTGCCACAGTGGTAACACAGATGTGTGTTACACAGCTTCCTAATGCAGTGTGAACAATTCCTCAAGACTCCTTTCTGTTTCTTAAGCAGTGTGTCTCCTGAAGAAGCAGTGAAATGGGGAGAGTCTTTTGACAAACTGCTTTCTGAGAAAGGTTAGTAGTTCTTTCTGTCTATGCAGACTGTTAGGATGGAAAATTGATGGGAAAGGATGGAAAATTATAAATTCCAGTTTTGCCTTTAAATAGATGTGGCAGTTACCTAAACTAGGTATGATGGGCCATTTGTAGCAGCTTATTTCCTGCTCTCCTCGACTCCTTAGGCTATAGCTTGCTGTCAACTTGTGAAAATAGTTGAAAATAATTTTTAAGTTTGGTGTTTTATTGAACAAAGTAATATAGCAGACAGCAAAAAGTAAACAGGAGCATTTAATCTGAATATTGCTCGAATATTCCTGACTGCATATGTTCTATGTACTTAGGAAAAGGCTTTGTCACTCCTGGTAGAGTTTGTTTCTAAGCCAGTGACTGGATCAAAGCTGGCCATCATTTGAGAGGCCCTGCTGCTCCCACAATTATCATATGCACATATGTTCCTGCCTTTCTTTTGGAGGGGCACACATGTGTTTCAGCTGCAGTGCTGGACACTGTGTGCTTTTCAAATCTGTTCCTTGAACAGTGCACACCCAAACCCTTGCATTACTTCCACAGATGAAGCATACTTGGGAGAGAAAATGTCCTCAGCATACCAACAGCAGGACAAAGCAGATGATAGAGATGCTGAAAACCATCCATTTTAAATTGCTGCTGAAGAACAGTTTACTTATGAGCAAAGATTCAAATAGTCTTTTGATCAACCTAAATTGATATTCAGCTGGAATGAAGTCCATCACTTCCACATACACCCACATGTTTTGCTTAATTATTTTTCTAAATTTATGAGATCTTGGTAGCATTTTTTTACTGACGCTGAGAATTCTGTAATGAGAGTTGCAGGATCACAATGAAAAACCTGCATTTATTTAAAAACCTTTACGTATTTTAAGATAATTATCTGTAATGTGGTATTATTCCAAGGAAGAAAAACATATTTTACCAGCTTGCACAGACTGACTGAAAAGAGTTACTGTCTGATAAGAATATATTTTTAAATGCAATTCAACTTTCCCTTCTGTAGCTGGGCTGGATGCCTTCACAAAGTTTCTGAGAACTGAGTTCAGTGAGGAGAACATCGAGTTCTGGATAGCCTGTGAAGATTACAAGAAAAGCAAAAGCACACATGAACTTCTGCCAAAAGCCAAGACCATCTTTGAAACATTCATCCAGAAAGATGCTCCAAAAGAGGTAAAGACCTTCTTCACTGTACAGTGTTTGATTGACACAACTGCACCTGGTGAAATCTGCTTTTAAGAAGTTCATGCCCAGAAGCAGGTTCAAGAATTAATCCTGCAGTCCACTGAGATAGGAATCATAAAAGCCATAACTCTGGAAGGAGTGTGGGCTTTCTTGATTGACTCTCTCTCCCTCTTCCACCCCTCCACTTCCAGCTGTATATCCTGGGTATGTTACTGTCAGCACACAAAGATGTTGCTATGAAAATCTTCACCAAGACTAAGGTCTTTCTGTAGTAACATAAGACTGAAAAAAGTTTTCATATTTACAGCTTCTTCATTTTACTGAATTGTGTTAGAAGGGATTCATAAATGAACAAAAGGAGTATTTTTTGCCTGCCCTAAGAACGAGATGAACAGATTGGGAGATTATGAACTTTTCAGTGAAATCACAAGCAGCCTCTTGAGTAGGTCTTTTGGACTTAGTTTCCTGTAATTCTATCACATTTGAGCAGATCAAATATGTCACTTGCCAATACCTGCATTATTTTTTCTATTTGCCAGAATAGCAGAAGTTAAACACTGACTTCTGCTTCCTTGTAATGAGGGTGAAAAGGGTGTAAGTCTCATTTTAGTGAAAGGATTGCAAAGTGGTGCAGTTTCCGCCTGCAATTTCCATGGATTGGATTAGGATTCGGATCTGCTTTCCCTAGGAAAGTTACTTTTAGTCAAGTATCAGAGTTTATCTCCCGTTTTACCAGTTTTTCACCGTACCAGTGATGCATTTGTGGAGACTTTCTGGGAGCCATCACTGAAGGTGAGCTCACCAATTCTGTGGTGTTAATATCCCGTTGTGTGGGGGACTCGAGGTCCTCTTACCAGACAAGTCTTTCACCAGCGTGCAGTGCCAGGGTAATAACGCAGGACGCGCGCGTGAAGCAAACACACTTCTCCTCCTTCTCCAGGTGAACCTGGACTTTCACACCAAGGAAGCCACCAGCCAGGAGATGGGGCATCCCGCCCGCAGCACCTTCGACGCGGCGCAGAGCAGGGTGTACCGGCTGATGGAGCAGGACAGCTACCCGCGCTTCCTGCGCTCCGCTCCCTACCTGAGCCTGCTGCGCGCCGCCGCCCGGCCCGCGCTCCGCAGGCGCTCCCGCTCCTTCACCGTCTGCGACTTCCAGGGCGCCCGCCCGCCCTGCAGCGCCTGGTGACGGCAGAGCTCGGCTCCTGCGGCCGCTCCCAGGGCGCCCAGCCCTCGGCAGGTGGGGACCGGCGGTGAGGAGAAATAAAACGCGCTTGCGGCAGCTCGCAGGTGTAGGGCGGAATGTCACTTTCGTAGGTAGCACATCGGCAACTCGCATCACACGAAGTTTTCATGCAGCGTTTCCTTTAGCTCAGGCAAAAGCTGTGATCAGATTTTGGGGGAAAATTTGAGTTTCCTGCTTAAAAGCATCTCATAAAACACCGTTTGATACTATGCAGCATGTATCTTGGGCCTGTACCATTTAGGCCAGAGTTTCATCACAGTTAGAATCTCTGCACCCAGCCTTTACACATTTGTGTTTCTGCAGTATTTCCTACTCTAAGCACAGAGAATTTGTGCTACTTTCTCATAGTGTAAAACACAAAGGAACATTATTCGGTATAATGCAAAGTTACATGAATTTTAACTAAAGACAATGCATAATTGAATGTATAATTAAAATGTAGCCATTGCCTATTTTAAGAGGAACATAAAAATACCTATTTAATTTTTTTGGGATACATTTTTCTTATTCCACATGTCTGTTCTCTATTTTTAAATTATGCTGCATATATTAGCTATGGCATCAAATACTTGTATTCTGATTTTTTTGCAACTAAATGAGCAGCAAGAAAGGGCCAAGAATGCTCTTTTAACACCATGTGTATACTAAAATACCAGGTCATGTCTATGTATATATATAAAAAATATTTCTACTTCTATTTATAAACAGTTGTTGTATATCAACTCCTTTTTTCTAAACTTTTTTCTAAATTTTTTTCTGCCTTTTATTTTGAAAATGTGTCTGAAAATTAACAGCTCTTGGACTCAGGCAGAGTAACTTCCAGTGCTACTGGCCATTAATATACTCTCTTTAGGTTACAGAAGAGGAAGGAGAAATTCCTCTTTTTATTTCTTTACTGTTGAAGACAGACATACTTTTTTTTACAGTCCTTACACACAGTCATTCTGTCCTTTCCTTTCACAGTTCATGCAGACATACCTTGAAGCTTGGGGCACTTCTTAAAGTCTTAAACATTAGCTCAGTTTAGGAAGGGGCTGCAGGATTTATCTGTAACTATGACTTGTATATTAAGTTGCCTCACGTGGAATTTAAGCTTTCTCCCTTTCCTTCCCCTTTCTGTAATGGTGAAGAAGAAGAAGTGCAGTCCTGAGGATGGGACTTAGTGTTCAGGGTTAATTTGGGGTGTGTATGAGCTGCTGGATCTGCAGGTTTCCCTGTCTGCTCTACTAACTTCCAATAAATTTGATCTGCTGAAAGAGTTGTCAGATTCGATTTATCATCAGTATATTGATTAAGAAGATGTAAAGACTTCACCCAGGGTTCACTTCTAGCTGTACTCACTGCCATGTTGATCAAACTCTTACTGTGCACAGAGATCCAAACTCACCAGGAGATGCTGCTGAGCCACAATGACCCAGGAACTATCTCCAAGCTCTACCTGAGGAACGGAGAGGAAATGCATTTGTAATGATGATCCTTGCTGGTTTATTCCATCACCCTCCCCTGACCTCAAAACACCAGGCATGTGCTGTCCCTGACAGTGCAAGCACAGGCACAGGGGTTTTCCCACCGCAGGAAGGAGCTGCCCAGGGAGCTGGGGGGGTCACCCTCTCTGGGAGAGTTCAAGAGGCCTCTGGCTGTGCTGCTTGGGGCTGTGGCTTAGGGGTGGTTGTGGTGGGGGAAGGTTGATGGTTGGACTAGGTCCTGAAGGTCTCTTTCAGCCTTGAGGATTCTGTGATGAGGGAATCTCTAACATCACCAACAATATCCGAATGCCAGGCCTCAGGTATTTAAAATATGCACGTTCCCGTGTCATGGATTAGGATCTTTGTTGCAGGAAGGGAAGAAATTTGAGAACAGCCCCACCTGAGTGTTGGCACTGGGTTTGTTGCCACACAGACATCAGACCTACACACTTGCAGCCAAGTTCTGCCCTGGTGTGATTATGTCCCTTCAAATCAGCAGAGAATCCATATCTTGGATTGTTGTGAAGGAAAGAAATGAAAAAAAACATATATTTCATACTGTTCCAAAAGCCAACCAAATGACAAATATAGTACCCAGAGTAAGACTTGTTAGCAAAAGCCCAGCTGTTAATCAGAAGGGTCTGCAGTGATAAATAGAAGTCAGCAGGCGCCCTTTATTTCATTTCACAGACACATGGAAAATTTTGCTTATCTCCAGGGAGGCCTTCCTCAAACCCATCAGTCTGCAGTACTAACAGTGCTAGTCCGTCTTTTGAGTTTTATAATGAAAACAAACAAATAAGATATTCCTGGTAGCTATTTGGGCATGTGTGTTTTCCAAAGATAATTCTGAACCCTAGCTGAATTTACAGCAGACTAATGCCATGGGAACTACTGTAAAAGGAAAGTCAAGATAAACTCAGAGAAAGGAAGGCAAAGGACACAAAGATAAACCAAAATGACATAATTATCTGGCAAGAGTTTTTTTTCTAGAAGAGGCTCCTTTTAGTGAGAGAAAATGAGCACTCTAGTATTTAGTGCTGTACTGCAGTCCTGGAAGATGAACTAGACATGGATTTAGTACAAGTCTGTGATGCTATTCCAGGATTGATGAAACTCAGGGTTGGCCCTGCAGAGATGTATTTACAGCACAAACCTTAGGGTAGTACCAGAGAACACAGTTAGGCTTCTCTAGTTCTGGCAGAATCAGTGCCATGGTTATGTAAATCCTCTCCTTGAGCTGCCCTAATGCAAATAACACATACACAAAGCCTGTTGGGCAAGTACTTTTATTTGAGATTGTTTTATGTAGCAGCTTTTTATATCTATATGTGCCATTCAGTGCTCAGGAAGAGCTCCCAAAATATTCCTCCTATCAACACAACCATTTACCCTACACAAACACTGCATTTTATTCCTTACACAAGAGTGAAGTCTCAAGACCCAAAGTATGAGGGAAATAACTGACTTGTGAGGCATGAAGGTTTGTCTCTTGTTTCCATCCTTCAGTAAAACTAGATGCTTAAACTGGCTGTATTATGATCTGCTGATCTTGTTCATCTTGAGGGAGACGGAAAGAAACGTGACCATATATCTTCTTTGAGTTTGTTATTGAACAAAAGACAACTTGACTGATTTTTCAACTGACAAGAAGCAAGATTGAAATCTAAGATAAAGAATCTCAAAGAAGATGATCGATTTCCATCTTCCACTGAGAAGCAGGCAATCAATAACACGGCTCTTCCATGCCTTCACATGCTACAGCTTTTAAGTGACTCAAAAACAGCAGATCCTTTTTCTCTCCTTTTGTCCCCAGGCTGCTCAGCCTGCCTCAATTGGCTTCTGCTTTGAATGCAATTCCTTCTCCTTTCCCAAGATCTCAGCTGAGAAAAAAATTGCAGAAAATCATCTTCCTCTCATCAGTGATTCATATGCTCATGAACTTATGCCTTGCTCAGCTGCTTAGTCCAGATTCCACTCTGTTCTTTGCATTTTAGTCAAATACCTCAATCAAATGCCCTTTAAGCTCCTTTGTGGCTCTATGCCAAAGATAAAAATGTATTTCCTCTATCTACCACCCAAGCTTGCTTCCTTTTTTACTTTTTTCCTTGCTGATATGTTGCTATCTTCCATTTGTTGTACCCAGATCACTTAGGGCTGGTCTCATAAAAGCTCCTTCTGGTTTTATACCAAAGCTTTTCTCTCTCCTTTCCTAAATAGAATCTGTTTGTGTAATCTCCCCCTAATTCTCCCTTATGCTTCATGGAAAACTATCTGGACTCCAAGATTTACAATCTAGCTCCTACTGTTGCCTTCTCCATGGAAGGTAACTAAAATTAACTAGCAAGAAACACAGTCCTACAGCTGCCATTTGAGAGTTTTCAAGCAGGACAGAAGGTAAAGCTGAGGCCTAAAAAAAGGACAACTCTGACCTCTCATTTCTTCACCAGAAAATTTGCTCATAATTAAGACACTCTTGTTTCTTCACAACATCCTGGCCTCATTTTAAATTTCTGCAGCTAATGCTATTCCAGTTTTTCCTGGTTGCACATTTTCTTGAGAATTGTTTCCAGTTTTCTTCCAGTGTAGGTTTGTGATTGTACAGTACTTGGAAATCCTGTATATGAGGAGCCCAGAGTGCTGTAAAATATTTTGACAGATTGTTCTTGAAATCAAAGCATTTCACCTGAAGGGCATAGTTTGCTTGAGTGGAAAATAACAGTTCATTTTCTTATGCAAAACAACTCTTTGGCACACTGGAGACACACAGAGCTATTCACATGGAAAAAAATCAATTATTTTGTGAGTTGCCCATGCTGTGCAGTGCTGTGGGAAGGTGGGCATTTACATAGTGCTGTGATTAAGGTACATTTGCATCCTCCTGGGCCAGGCGTTTCCATGTTCTTAGGATGCCAGCAGTGCTTGGATCATGTTGGCTTCTCCCAACATAAGGGATACACTCCAGTCCCTGTGGGCTGCAATTGCTTGGGGCAGAGCAACATTAACTTTTGTTAATGTACAAGCCAGCACTACCCAAGCAAATCTCTGCATGGAATGGAATTAACAGAAGCTAAGTGCTGAAGAGCATTAACATAGTGAACCTGACCCAGGGAAACACCAGCACACCAACACAGCCATTGGAGAGTGTGAGCTTGTCTCACTTTGGGCTCAGGTGAGTACAAGGCAGCCCTTTCAGGAACGTATATAAATGGCAATCATTTCTTAGGCTAATAAACCAGTGGTTTGAACATGTGACATTGCTTTAGAGTGTCTATTGTGATTAGTGTCTAGGTCAGAGGAACAAAAAATGACAGGTCTCATGCCCCTCAATAGCCAATAACTTTTCATAAAGGAAGATAATTCAGTGAAACTATTGCCTAAAGATAGTAAAGGAATAAAAGGTGAGCATCAGTAAAAGTCAAACTGTGAGCCTAAAAGTTCTGGAGATTTGAATATTTAATAAATCAGGGGTCCTTAGCAAGTAATATTGGCAAAGTTGGGAACATTCAGTCAGATCCACATTTCCTTTCCTACAGTTCCAGCTCTGCTGTGTCATCAAAGGTGGAGGACTCAAAACTCCATAGCCCAGCCCTCAGAGTTACTGAAATGTTAAGCCAGAGGCCTGACAGATAAAGTGAAAAATACCCTGCAATTAGCTGAGCAGGTAAGGGCCTGAGAGACTCTTCAAGTCCAATCCCAGCTGTGAGCGAGCCGAAGCTGTAACTCTGTGTGTCAGCTGGGTCTAGACTTCACAAAAAGTTTAGCTCTAACTCTGTGTGCCATTTCCAGCCCATCTCTACTGTAAAGTCATATTTCCTTTTGTTTGCTTGATACTGTTTATTCTGAATAGCCACCTCACTTGCACAAGCAGATGATGCATTTGTTTTAATACTAAGATCACTTTTTCTCCTTATGACATTTCAGTGAAATATCAGAGTTTTTTTCCAGACACTATGAAGTTCCAGGCAGAGGAAGTAGAAGGAAATACAGCCAGGTGGTTTCTATGGGAAGAAATGGTTGTGCCTAACTTTGGTTAAGGAACTTATTGCCCCAGTACAAATATCACAGCAACCCTATTAACTTGCTGTGCACCTGAAATATTGCCAGCTTGCATAGACTGAGCAGTCACTGACAGAATGTTGTACAGTGATGAGAATCCCTCATAGCTTCTTTGTGGTTTTGTGGACTGTGAGCAGTACCCCATAAAATGCAAAAGCAATCTTACTGCAGCTCTCCAGTTATTGTGTGTGCTAGAATATTCCTGGGCTTTAGCATAGTTCTGTGGCTGCTGAGTCTGACATGAGTCTGACTTTCATCAGTCCTGAAAAATCTCTAAGAAATGTTCATGCCTGCTTCATTCAGCTATCAGGCTATGAAGGAGAAATTTTAAAAATGCATGTGTGGCACTATCTGGAATTTTGTTTTGAAATAAATGTATATCACTTGATGATATTAAGAAAAAATAGGCATAGATCCTCAACCCTCCCTCTCATAGTTTCACAGGAGTTAATGGAACCAAGATATAGCAATGATGTTACCTCTTAAAAAAAAGCAAAAGAAATCAATTTATGGTCACAGTTCTAAGGTGGGTAAATAGTAGAACCACTGGGATGAGACACAGGGTAAACACTGAGAAATTAATAGAGCCAGCCAAGAATTATGAGTTGCCAAATTTGGTGTCACCTCTGTCTTCACAACTGAACCGACTTTTTCGGCATGGAGCTGTTAAAAAAATCAGATTGTAGCTGTTTACACTCTGCCAGGCCAGAAGCTCTACAGATAAATAGCAGCTGGATTTTGTATTATGTTTATTCTCTTTTACCAAAGCTCAGACCTGGGACTGACTCAGGCATAAAGCATTTGATGTAAGTACAGATGCTGAAAGTTTTCTCCCTACCTGTAAGATGCTGAAGTTAGTCTCAGCAGCACAATGCTTGAAAGGCTTTTGGCCCTGTCTGGCACACAACATGTACTCTGAAAATAAGTGAAAACAACCAATTAAGCAAAATAAGAATCATGGCAGAAAATCAGGATGGTAATTAACATTTATGTTCTTCTGCTATAATGTTTAGAAGCAAGCAGATGCAAAGCTAAGGAATTACAGAAAGGATTCATATTTTGCTGCCAGGAATCTTTTTTAGTAATATGTGGGATTGAAAGGATATCTTAAGTCATCATTTCTAGCGTTCTATTAATGAACAGAACAATTCAAAATAATCTCATAAATATATGAAGCTCTATCTTCAAAGTACAGAGGAATAGAGAGGGCAAAACAATTCTACTGGGAGATGGAAAAAACTAACATTTTGTGAAGCCTTATTCTGGTTTGCAGCCTGAATTTGTTCACTGGCTGTTTATATACATTTTTTTGTGTCAATATAACCATCATGCTATAATAATTATTTTTTCTCACTGGGTTACCCCTCTGTGTTCAGAGGGCAATCGTAGCTCCTCTCTGCCTTCATCTCAGAGACAAACTGGTCTTTTATTCTCCTGCAAGACAGTTCAATTCTCCTGCTCATCCCAGTAATGCACCTCTCCATATCTGATTTCATCTTTCTGGAGCACAATTGACCAGATTCACTGTTTTTTTGTCCCATGTGAAGTTCATCAAATAGATTGGCCTGAAACTTCTTTTACAGATCTACAAAAGGTAAGGATAAGGAATAACCTCTTAACATTGCTAAGGGTGAAACATGGTATGTGGTCCTTGGGTTTTTCTTTCTGACCTTAGAAGACAGACATGACTAAAATAAGAAAGATGTTCTCAGGGAGGCAGGAGGCAGCTTTGGCCATGACATGGAGGAAAATCAAATGGGATCTAAACTCTTAAGACTGCTTTACTAGGTGTGAAATACTTTAACTGAGAAGGCAAAAATCCCTTGGGACAGCTGGGATCCCAGTTCCTGAATCACTGGAAGCTTATGCCAAGTGGAGACACAGAGAACAGGAATCGAGGTAATCTGGGTAAAGGATTTGGCCTCAGGACAAGATTTGGAGAGAGGCAAGAAATCAATCAGTATGCCTGCTTGTTCAGGAGAGAGAGGGACAGCAAGGGTTATACAGAGGAAGCAAAGGGCTGGGGATGAAAGAATAATTATCAAGAGCAAGAGACAAACTACACAGACCAGCACCTGGCTACACTCCCTTTTCAGGCAGGTCTAGAGAGCAGTAAGGTCCCCTCTGGGGCTTTTCTCCAGCCTGAACACCCCCGGCTCCCTCTGCTGCTCCTCATCAGACCTGGGCTCCTTCTCTGGGCTTGCTCCACCACCCGTGACCCTGGGCAGGAGTGTGGCACCATTGCCCCCAGTCCTTTTGTGTTATGGCCACTGTTAGGTGTGAGTGGCACTGTTAAAAAATAGGCCATGTTTTTGAAAGAAGTAATTTCAAAGAAAACGTCAAAAAAAGTTTGTCAGTGTGCATTGTCCTGTTTGGTTATTCCCATGCTAATGGTATTGTTCCTGCTGTCACATTACCTTCAGCTTGAAGATCAGTCAGAAAAGGAAACTCTGCCTTCCCTGTGACAGTCAGACAAACAAACAGTGGAACAAAAAATGCCAGTGAAGTGAGTTGCTGTTTATGGCTATTTTAATCGAAGGAGATTTATGTGGCGGGATGACCAAGTTTGAATAATCTGTACAGCTTTATTTTCCTTCCCTCTTTGAAGGGGATATGGCTATTTTGATTCCTTGTTGTCAATTCTGCTTGTCATTTCCATTCAAGTAAATCCCATGTGGTCAGTGAGACCAATCTCTGGGTGGTAAGTAAATACTAAAACAACTAATATTGCCCATAAGAACAAGAGGCAAAACTGTCTGGTTTATCCTCCTCTTTCATTTTGCTTTTTTGCTTGACAAGAAAGCGAATAAAGAGTTAATAAAAATCCTGGAAATTTGTTACATATTTGATAAAAGTTCCTTATTGTTGCTAAAACAAATTCTCTGCTGATTAATTCCATCATCACATGATGTCTCACAAAGTGTAACATAATGCTATGTTTAGTTTTCATTTGTGTTTTCACAGACTTACTAGAGTTCCCCTCACGTATGTGTTTCTATATACTTATAAATATGCACATTTTTTTCTTGCTTAAATATAATTTTTGCACTCTGGATACAAGTAAATTTGGAGCTACAAAAACGCTTGCTTGTTTAAGGTGTCACCACCACCATCCCTTGTAATAATTCTAGCTACAACCACATAATATCCTGACTCAGTTATATAATCTCTTTATAAACTTGCAATTAGAAAATACCACTCCTGGTGGTGCTGAGAAGTGGCTGTGGAACCCAGCTCTCAAACTAACCTGTATAATTCAGAGAGCAGGGTTTTGATAGCTCTCACAGCCCCCTTAGGAACATCAAATGTTTTTTTACAGAACTTGGGCATGCTTGGGGTTTTTTTGTGCTGAGTTGTTTTTAAGAAAATTGGCAATATTTTATACAGGACAAAGTGTTTTCCCTCATGTCTAGCAGAACCCTACAGCAAGCTGCAGAGGAAGAGCCAAAACTATGAATTTCCTCAATTATTTATACCACTGAGAAGCTCATATGAGGCCCATGTTTCCTACTAGTGTTAGCTTGATACCATTTTAGATAATTCCAATCATTCCAAGTAAAAAGTGCCATGTAAATTAATGCCTAGGCCATTTGAACTCAGGAAGGAATTCAGTACACTCTCTAGAACATTCTTATCTCTCCTGTGCTTTATTAGAGCTCAGCCAACTGCGAACATCACGAGTTCATTTCCAGGATGAGTAATAAGCCAGCAGCATCAGATATCCCTGGTTTTCCATGTGTAGGGTAGGATGAGTGGCTGAGCCCACTGTCCCAAGCACCATAGGCTCTCAGCCACCCCAGACTGCACAGGGCAAAGACCACAATGCTATTTTCAGGGGTAGTTGTTGTTTCCACAGGTCAAACCCCGGGGAAACCATGGCCTGGTCCGAGTCTGTGGATACAGTGCTAACCAATAAAGGTAAGAAGCTATGGGAAAATAGATGTATTTTTAAAACATATGTCATCCCAGTTGCCAAACATTTCTGCCAGGTTTGCACACTGCTCTCCAGCTCAGCTCCCCACGTGCACTAAACCAACCAGAGCTGCTGCTGGAGGTGGGTGAGCTGCTGTCCTGTAAGGTTTGTCCAAGCTGCAAACACAATATACCTTCTGGCCAGTGCTCAAGGGCAGGCAGAAATGCTCTGAAACAGTTTTTATTGAGGCAACTGCTAAACTCCCCTTGCATGGTTTCATTTTTCATATTTTTTTACATGAAAAAACCACAAACATTTTCTTAGGTATTCCTGTTCCAAAGAAATTGTGTATTGTGCAGTGACTTCCAGTCAAACAAAAAATGACATCTCTAAAGTCACTTCTGCTAGAAATACCATTTCTACAGACCTGACACCACAAACCACATGCAACTTGGAAATTTCCTTGCCCCTGCCCCATTTCCCTGCAGTAATGTTGTGGCCTGGACCCTGGGGTGCCTCCACACTGTTCCTGGATAGCATTAACTTGACAAACACAATTAAATTTGGGTACTGTCAGCTTTCTTTACTCAGAGCTTATGATTTGGATTAATTTTAAAAGTTTCTTCCAAACAAACCTGTATTTGTTTAATTTTTTCCACTTCAAAGTGAAAAAAAAAAAGAGGAACAAAGAGCTGACAACAAGCCCATCTTTTATCCAAGTCTTAATGTTTCTTTGCAAGTGACCAGCACTTCTGCTTCCTTCCTAACCCAGGGCTCAGCCTCAAACCTGATTTCCCAGCCGCTTCGAATAATTTTGGAGATCAAAACATCCAGGATCTCCTTTTAACAAATGTATCAGTGCTAAGGAGACCAAACCACAGCAGGCAGCTGTTGGGAACAATTCTTGGTTGGCAACTCACTTAAAAACTCTCTTAGGCCACTGTAATTTTATCTTCTATTTATCTCAAAGCTGATGTGTAAAAGAGAGGCAGATACATAGGTTACACTATACAGATACTGCATAAATATATATACACACACATGTCCATGTGTATAAATTGCACTGGCCTTTCCATTTTCCTCCACCCACTATCTCATGTGTTTTCCCCAGAGGGCCTGGCAGCTTTTCGGACGTTTCTGAAGTCCGAGTTCAGCGAGGAGAATGTGGAGTTCTGGCTGGCCTGTGAGGACTTCCAGAAAACCAAATCCTCCACCAAGATCGCCTCCAAAGCCCAGAAGATTTATTCTGACTTCATACAAGCTAATGCTCCAAAGGAGGTAAAGAGTTTTTTCTGTGTGTGCTTTGGGTACTGGAGAAAGGGATGAAGTGGAAAGCTTGGATCCAGACCCCGAATGACAGAAAATACAATTCAAGCTGGCTGGAACTCCAATTTTCATGTCCATTATTTACCAGGCAAACACCTCGTGCAACTCGGTGAAGCAAAGACATTATGGCTTACACTTTCTATTCTTCACACTGGGAATAAGTTTATCTCACTTTCTGAAATTTCTACCTGAAGTTTTAAGGAAATTTATGCTCAATATAATTTGTTTTCTTTAACTGTTTTTTCATAATGCAGTAAGAATTGTTTCTTCTGTATTTAAGGTACCAGAGCACTGGTAGGTTTATGATTGCATTTGTTCTTTTGTATAGGTATTTTTGCTATGAGAAGAATGCAAAAATTTCCATCACAGAATTCAATTTTATCATTATTTCAGAAAGGCTTGTCAAAGAACAAATTGCTTATTAATCATTATTCACTTTCTGCACCTTAAACTTTTACACTGAGGTTTTTGCCTTTGCTAGCAAGAGCACTTTAAATGTCCCCAAGTCTTACATATGATTGAAATCTATCTTATTATTGTTAAAAACAAAAATTCCTTAAAAAATACATAGGGCCAAAATCTAAAATGGTGCTGAGCACCTTCATTTTTAATTTACACTTTGATAATCAGTACCTCATAGGATTTGGTTTGGCAGAAAGATGAGAATGAGAAGCAAGTTTTTCCCTTCTTTTTTTTCAGTGATGCCATGTTTTTGAGAGACAAATAAAATGAAGAATTCACTCTGCTAAAAAAGGAAGGGATGAGCTTCCTGTTCATTTGCATCAGCCAGGTTATTTGGGAGGACATTCAAATGCAGCCTGTGTCCTGTACACAAACAGACCTCAGCTTTCCAAGCAAACTGACACTGGTTTTATGCTCCTTTCTTCCTGCAGATTAATATTGACTTCCACACCAAAACCAACATCTCCCAGAACATCTCGGAGCCCACCCTAAGCTGCTTTGATGCTGCTCAGAGGTCAATCTACAGTCTCATGGCCAAGGACTCTTTTCCCAGGTTTCTGAGGTCAGAAGTGTACAAGGAACTGGTGAAGAAGCACCAGGACAGAACTCAGAAGAGATGGCTCCCATTTCTGTGAGGAATAAAACGGAGGCTTTAGGAATTGATCACATCTCCCATTGCAATTCAGTACAGATAATTATTAATTATTAACGTGATTGCAGAAGCCACATTCAAGAATCACCTGTGCCAGCTTGTTTTTAAGTACAAATTGCACATAATGCTTTCTAATAATGGTAGAGAAATATTCAAGAAGCAGGATGGAAGGTGCTAGACACTTGTACTACCTTCCTAATAAAAAGTTTGCCATTGTTATTATTTTCCAGTGTTTGCTTCATTTTTCAAAGTGATTTGATATTTTTAAGCAGAATGTTTTCGTTTTCTTGTTTACTGTTGATTCTTCGTTAGAAGTATGGCCCCAAAAATAAATGCCTTTCAGAGGATGTGAATACATTTATTCCTTCATTTTTCATCTTATTTGTAGCTTGCAAAAAATTTTAAACCCTCTTTTAAACACGTTTTGTACTAATTCAAAACAGGAGAAGTAGAAATATGGTTGATAATACACTATGATAATATTTAACAAATAGCTGCTTTGTAACAAATGTTCCTGGCATTCAGAACAAATCAATGTTTCATAATACAGCTGTCTTCAATAAGAAGGTCTTCAATTTTCTTTGTGTTACTTTAATTTTTTATTGAAAAGTCTCATTTATTACTTGCATAGGCATTTTGAGAAAAAAACACAACTGAGTAAATCTTCCTTTATACATTTTCAATTAATTAATTTTCTTTGTGTTTCCAAATAGATTTGTAGTACTGTCCCTATGTACTCATGAAGAAATAATTTCATTAATTATTACCAATGAAATTAATTTACTAATTTCATTTCAATAAAATACATACAAGCAGAAAAGTAGGCATAAGAAACAGTTTTAGGCTGTAAAGTAAAAATGTAAATCAGAATTTAGTCATGGTGCTATCTTTCAAACCAGCAAGATATATTGGAACCTGCAATCTTCAGGTGTCTACAGATGCATGCACTGATCAAATTCACTGCTCTTAGAGGATTTATTGCATATATTTAGATGAAGGGAGGAGCTGTGTCATGGTATTGAAGAAAAAAATACCTTAAACCATACAGGGAAGAAAAAATCTTTGCAATGGAAAAAAATTCTGAATACAAGAGACAGCAATGAGATTTTTCAAGGAGAAAAAAAAATCTTTAATTTCAATTTGATGCTTTTGAGGTGCTATAAATCTCCAGGAATCTTTTCCTGTTTAGAGTTCTGCTCACACCTTCTACACACCACCATGTCCTCTCTGCAAAATACCCTTTCTCTTTTATCAAGCTGCATTAAGGGACCAATTCCTTTACCTCATAAAGGATATCAAGTAGCCTGAAAGCCTAAACATCCCACCTCCAGTTGTGAACTGAAGTTAAAATCCTGCCACACCTCAAGCAGGTAGGGCAGAAAAATACCTGTCTTTGATGCTCAAGCTCTAGACTAGCACCTCGTTTTAATTCTTGCAGTCTGCCTTTCTTTCTGTTTCCTTTTCCTTCCCGCAGAGGAACGAGACGGTGGCCGAGGTGAAGCTGCAGGAGGAAGTGGGGGGACCTTTCTGGGCGGTGGCGGTGCCGGCCGCAGTGCCACCCTGCGCCCGGCGATTTCTGCCCGCCACGAGCAGCAGTGCTGCCATGACCTCGTCACTCAGAAGGGTGGCGAGCCATTTTCCCTTCCTCCAAACCCCAGTCTTGCTCTCAGAACAGAAAATTCCCAGTGGAGGAAGAAGGGAGACCACACCGCTTTTCGTGGTAGGGCGAGGTGAAGCAAGGAGAAGTCCAAAATTTCTGTGCTACCAATTGTTTGGGATCTGGGGATTAAAAAGTGCCTTGAAAACAAACGGGTGGTAATGAAATCTCACAATTCTCTCTGTGCTCCTATAAACTTCCCCACTTCTGGCTCTACCCCAGCACAGAGATAGAGAGGCCTGGAATGATGGCTGCCTGTGAGCTGCAGCTCCTGGCAGTTTGAAAACACAGCTCGAGCATTTCTGGAACAGTCAAACACGATAAAAACAACGTGTGCCGTCATTCTGATAACTGCATAAAAACAGTGCCACGAAGCATCTTGTTCATACCATGTCTGACTGATCCTCTGCTATCAACAGCACAATTATTGTCTAAAGAGCTGATAATTCTGGACATTTTCGCACATGACATTAATTTTAATAATTACACAGGAAAGAACCATCAATGATTTTTACATATTTTCAATTAAGCTAGAATGTTTTTAAGATAAATGTACAGGGATAGCCCTTCTAGGGGGCATCCCTGACTCAAGGGTGAGTTAACAGAACTATTTCTCTCATAACCTCTTAATGAAAACTTTGTTACTTCTAACTGACAAAGTTAAGTAAACTTCTGCTGTTGGTCAAGCCTCTCAACATTTGTATTAAATAAGAGATGAAACTTGGCAGAATTTAAATAAATGATCATTATAAATTCATATGTATGCAAAGGTAATTTGATTGCCATTCACAAGTAATTTTTCAAACCCTCAGAGCACTATCTGCCTATATTATATGCAATTACACAAAAGCATCTACAGCGTATTGAAATGGTTGGGATTTTATCAATCAAATTTCTGAAAACTTCTGCAATATAACTTATCATTTATTATAAAAGATCTATTTCAGAAAGAGTTTGAAAACACCCAGATGTGAAAGATGGGAGGCAGTAGTCTTTATTTTGCTTTATTTCCTAGGTATAAAACTGCTGCTTCATACTCCTAACTCACCAAAAAAAGGTCACAGCTTAGCATCCAAGCTCTGATAATTTGACTGAGGAAAGGCCAAGAACTGAAGTGTGATTTAGAGGATTTAGACTGAACTTTGCCAAAAAACTCAGTCTTGTTCAGCACAAAAAGGCAGATTTACCAAAAAAATCCTACCAAATAGAAATGAGAGTAAAAAATGCAAAGTGAATACCACATATTAAAAAAAAAATAAAATAAAAAATCCCAATTTCTTCATGCAGTGCCAATCCTAAAGCTCCAACAGCATCTAGACTCAGAGATCCCACCATATCCATCATGCTTACATCATGACAGGACTGTCCCAGGTTTAAAATTAAAGGCACATAGTCTATATTTTCATTCTATTCATACATTTTATATTTATAAAATATACATAGGAAATTAACAGGCACCTACACAAAGATAATAAATGAAAATTAGTCCTCAACACAGAACTGATATAAGGCCTGTTCTGAAACCCAGGAACCCAAATTAAAGGCACTCAGGTATATTTTCAGCTGTAGACAGGATTATGTGACACTCTTCTGTATGTCTTGTCAAAGATTTGCTAAATTCAACATATTTCTGTAAATGCTGGAGATAAAAACTCAGTATTCTCTCTTTTGCCAGAAAACTCTCTTCTAACACTGTAATGCAAAACCATACTTGATCAGGCACACATAATTACAGGCTTTGCACTCTTAGGCTTCTGTTCAGATCTTGATCCAAACAAGAAAGATCAGCAGGTGGAATTCCTGGAGCAGTGTCTGCTGCTAAGTAAGACAAGCATCACTCTAAGAACCCGCAGAACCCGTGAGGAGGATTTTTGGTGAGCCATTTGCAGTCCTGAGGCCTTGGGGCTGATGCCAGAGCCCTGTGCCTATGCCTCACCAACACCCTGCCCATCCTCTTCCTCCCTGAGCTCTGCACTGGCACAGCAGGGCCCTTCTTTGCACACATAGGGCGCTCTTGGTGAGATGGCCGCAGATGATAATTGACCCAGCTCAGCTCTTTTAGGGCTTCAGTCACGGGAAGAGGCAGCAACAGCTTCAGCAGCTGCTGAATTTCTCCAAAGGTGACAATACTGGTGTGGCCAAACCGTTCTGGCGAGCAAGGTAACAAACTATTCTGTTTGAGCAAGGTTTCAAACCGCTGGGTTTGAGCAGAGGTTACAAACTGATCGGTTCGAGCCCTCCCTGCACGTGCACGCCAAAGCTGGCTCGGCACCTTCTGGTTTGTACCTTCCCTCTACACCACATCCCTTTGGGGATGCTCCAGCTGGGAGAACCCATGTGAATGAGGGTCCAGAGCCCCTTCCGTAGGGGTTAGATCAGACACAGCCAATACAATCCATCATGAACTAGACATACACAATTCCCAGGAATTCTGAAGCTTAGACGCCTAAATTAGCCATTTTTTACTACTAAAACTCCCTACATTTTGGGGGAGAACAGCTGCTACACCTAGACTTTACTGCTATATCTTAGAAAGGGAAACCTACAATAAATAATTTGACTGCTGCAAAGACAAGGCAGGGAAATGAAATTAAGGAAATGACTGCAACATCTTTGTTTCTGGATGATAATTATGCTCTGCAGTGCTGGTGGAACTTTAAATCACATTATGAACTGAGACTGAAGCATATTTTCTGCCTTTTGGTTTACCGAAAACCAAGGTGGGGAAAAAAAACATGAAGAGAGGGATTGTCACGGTTGTTGACACCAACTGAAGGTCTCATGTAAGTCAAGAAGAAGCCTGTGCTCATTAAGAAAAAATGAAACTGAGTAATGAAAAAGAGATCCTCATGCATATTCACCTTCATTCAGTAAACAGTTGCTGCCTAGGAATGGTAATTGTTTGATATGGTAATTTTGAATTAATTTGAAATACTAATTTTGTAGCAGTGTTTTGGTGAACTGACAAGTTGCACTAAAATGATCACTGAAAGCTCTACTTTAAGTATTCTGAAGCTGTTCATTATGAGAAAAAACACCTCCCAGAAAAGTTTCTTTTCCATTTTTTTCCCAGCTTTTCAACTTCTGTAATATTAGGCCCTGGAAATGAAACACAACGTATTATTACATATTTCAAAGGAGGCCCTCAATGCTTTGATCTTTAGTAAGAAAAATGAGTCAATACTAGATCAAATGCTTCCCTACTTATTTTTCTATATATTGTTGCTATTGTCTTGGGGTGATTCTGTAACAATCCTGGATTCCCCATCACCTGCTGGAAGTTTTTTGTACCTTTAAACTGCAGCCCGGAGGACTCTTCAGAGCGGCTCACTTGACCTTGCAGCCGGAATGTTTACAGATTTTTACCTGGCCGGAGACTTTTTTTCCCTCTGCTGTAGTGGAGGAGGGGTGGGTTGCTCTCAACCTTTTGGCTTTCGGCTGGAGAGGGACTGAGATCTGCCTCAGTGGCTCCTATTCCTTTTTGGACTGTTTTTGGCTTGTTGCTTCATCCCAGACCAGCTCAGCATCTCCGGGACGCTCAGTTGGGACTCTGCCCCAGACCCGGCGGGGCCCAGCTCTGCTCAGCCCTTGGGCCTGGGAGACGTGAGAGAAACTGTGGGGAACCCACCGACCTCCACCTCTGGGACAAGAGGGGTGTTCAGTGTCCTTTCCTGCCCTGTGCCTGGGGGAGGGGGAACTCTCTTTGTTAAATAAACAGGGTTTGTTCACTTTACTTTAAGAAATTCTTTTCCCAAACCTGTGGGGGAGGGGCTGCCGGGACCTGCTTGCTTGGCAGACAGGAGGGGGAGAGAGAGAGAGAGAGAGAGAGACGCCCTTTTCGGGTTGTTTCCTCCTGGATTTGTGTCCAAACCCACACAGGTTTCTAGCTGCAATATCATCATTTCTCTGTACTAAAAGAGACACTGCCTTTTAAATTTTTTTTCCTGTATTGCATGGGTTTGGTTATTTGCATATAAAATGAGTAGAGCTGGATTTGTCTCTCAATTCATATCTGTTTCCATTTAGGTTTGCATGGAGGTTATTTTTACTTCTATGAATAGTTTCCCTACTATGCATAACAGTCCTGGAAAGACAAACGAAAGCAAGTACTCAGTAAAAACTGTAGGGAAAACATTTCTTTCCTAATACAGTGGTTACAACTTACAGGCTCATAAACCAGGGAAGAAGAGGAGGAGGGGAGTCCATAAATAAATTGTTTCTTGAATAATTTAAAATATTCTGTGCTTCTAAATGTCATGTTTTCATGGGGAGAATAGAAGAAATAATGAAGTTAAATGATTTGGCATTTTGGACAAAAACATGTGTTGCAGAAATCCCTCCATGACTCCAACTGTGTGGGGAATACAGCAAGACAGGATACAGGGAAATTTCCCAGCCCAGTCTCCCACACTGGTCAATCAACCCAAGGCTGAGCAGCAGTGGATTCACCTTTCAATTCTTAACCAAATTCCTTCAGCAAAAAGGCTTTTATTAAAATGCATTATTTTTTATCCCTCCAATATCTAGAATAATTGCACTGCACTAACTACAGGCTACACAGTCCTTGGTCTTTAAACCAGCACCACACATAAACAGTGTTATTAATAATTATTCTCACCTGCTTATAGATATTTCTGCCACTAATCTTGGGAAACACCCAGGGCTCAAGGGGCATTTACTTCTAGATTGCTCATATAAAATAGAAAGAACTGAAGAAGTATAAACATCCCAAACTCAAGAGAGCTCATCCTTTATCTCACAGAACAGGGGAAGCCCCTTTGAAAGGCTGAACTAGTTTGTTATTTAAAATACTGTATTCAAGAGAGAAGATGCATAGGCAAATGCAGGTTGAATGGGCTGACAACAGAGAACCTCAGAAATGCCCTTGACACCATGAAGTGACATCCCATAAACGAGGAGATGTCAGCCCATGGATTTCACCTGGCAGTAGGACAGCACTGCTTGTAACTCCAGCAGTCTCCTAAGTCTGGCACTTAGGAGACCTCCTGGTCTTTTCCCAGGCTCCTCACCCTGAAGGGACTGGTTTTGCTTCAAGCCCATTCTGAATTTGCAAAGTGTCTTGAAGTGCCATCAGCAGCTATACAATGGGAATAGTTTCAAATTGATTTGAATTTAATTTCCAGAACAAATGGACTGGATTTTGATCTCCATGCAATCATTTTGCCCGTTGTAATGAGATAAAATGGCAGTAGTGAAAACCTCTTGTACTTATTGAATTTCTTGCCAGAGCTGAGCTTTTTAGGGGAATAAAATGAAGAGTGTGGCTTGTTAAATGGCATAAAAGGGGTTTTTATGACATAATATCATGTCAAATGGGCAAGTACAACATATTCCAAACTAGACAGACTCATTAATGCTGACACCTTTTACAGCCCCAAATATTTTTCACTGTTGATAGTGACTCAGTATTGGAAATTATATCTTCTGAGACAGGAATTACCAGAACAAACTGTACTTGGATCATATTTTATACTTCCTGATATTTATCCCTTTTTCCAGTTATTCTCACTCTCTTTGTGGATCTCTCTGCAGTGACAATGCTATTTGCCAGAAAGACATTGGTTTTCATAGCAAGATTGCATTTTGGCATAAATTTTAAATACAGAATAATTTGATGTTTTAAAAATATGCTTGCTGGTTGCAGTCATCTGTTAATGGTAATCCTCCAAGCTTGTTCTCCCATTTTTACTGGGACTAACACTTTTTTTTTGCCATGCATGATGAGGTAATAAGTCTGTATACTGACCTGAAATTAGAATTAGAGGAATGGTAAAGGAGAGCACAAATGGAGGATTCTGGTTCTAAAAAAGGACTCATAAAAATGTCCACAGGTTTCTGTGAAGTGAATTAATGAAAATGCATGCCTACCACCATTATTACTTTATAACATAAAAATGTATTTTTCAGGGCAACAGTATCTATGGATTTAATAAAAACAACTAAACCAAACCCTTTTGCTTCTTTCTTAAACAAAGGGAGTAGTTGTTTTGTTTCCTTTTAGAATGGGTGGAAATATGAATTAATTCACACTTTGCTGTCCTCTGTATAAGCAGGGGTTTATGCATAGGAATTGTCTGATGAACTTCAATTTCCAAAGGGCTACTGCTCACCAAAGTGTTTACAGAGTGCAGAGTGTTCACAAAGCATTACAAACATTGCAGTCCATGCTACAAAATTGCCTGGTTGTTTTGTACAAGAAAATTGTACCTCACGTCTTATTTTTGTAATACATTTTAATATTATTTTGTACTACCATCCATTTTTTAAAATGGTATATTTAAAACTAACTGAGGGATTGATCTTTTGTTGACAGTCCACATGAACAAAAGAGAAATGACAAAAGGAATTACAGCCCACTAGAGATCTCTTAAATTCTTCAATTACATAAAAGTGAGGGAAATTCATATGCAAATTCAATCCACTGGTATTAAAAAGGGAGGTGGGTACAATGTAATTGAAGAGAAGCTGCACAGAGGCAGAGGGATAATGACAGAGAAATAGAAGTGCTTTATAATGCTTTATAAATGTTAAGCCAATATAATTGAGGGAAGACAGCCTGGAATGCAGCCCCTTGGGCAGGCGATAGCTCATAGCAATGTTCTTGAAAGCCACTGTGTGCCTTCTGCAAGAACTTGTTTATTTATTCACATGTTTGTATTAACTCCCACCAAACTCATCAATCTGAGCCCATAGACAACATTTATACAATGCCCCTTTAGGTTTCAGTGAGAGCACAGAGTCCAGAAATCAAATTAGAGGGGCATGGCCTTGCACTGGGAGCACCCACTGAGCTCTGCTTCAAGGCTCGAAAGCAGATCAGATGGATCCAAACATAAGATCCTCACACAGTCCTAGAATCCAATTCATCTGTAGAATGCTGCAGTCTGGAACTATTTAGGGCTCATTTCTTTTTCAAAATCCCATTAGCATGCAACAGGCAGAGAACTGTCGCTATCTAAAATTTCCATACATTGGCATTTTGAAATCGGAGGCACCTCAGTTATCTGAGAGATGCAGGAACTCAGTGACTGGGTAATTAGGGCTACAGAGGTTTGATTTATGAAGAAACATTAAAGAGAAGAGCATAAATGTTGTGCCTCAGCCAAGGAGATGTGAAGCATGAATGATAAAGTAGCATAAAACTGAGGGACAGGATGTGTCTTATCACACACTGGAGTGATGGGCTCACAGCTATATGCTATAGGCTGAGGCTTTGCAAAGATTTTCAGTGTTGATTCCAAGGGAAAGGACAGAACTCCTGTGAGAATGGATACTCAGAAATGGACCAGAGGAGTAATCCTCACTGGCACAGCTGCTGGACTTCCACCACTAAAGAATTCCCTTCTGGTCGTGCTCCAGCTGGACACTGACCTCACCTGACATGGACACCAAGCTTGTGCTTAATTTCCAGACAGCAAAATTGCCCAGGTTTCTTGTTCCCTTGGCACTTAAACATCCTGGCATTTTCAGGGGAATGTCTTTGCACAATCCACGCACAGCTGTCCTTACTGAAGAACTGGAAAACCTTAGAGTGGCTAATATGTGGGAGAAGGAAGGGGAAAAAATCAAGACAGACATCAAAATTAATTTACTTATTTAGGCAGATATCGTTATTAGGAAAACATTAATCTGCTGAACTTTCAAGACCTAAACAATCCTTCTTGCACATTTATGGCAGGAGAGCACACTGCAAATTGGTGCCCTGTAAAATTGGTGCTGTCAGACAGACCCAACTGCAGGTGCCTCTGCAGGAGCAGCTCCAAGTTCTGTATCACTAAAGGGGCATTACCTTCAAATAAAGGCATCTTTTTGCATCCACATCTCTTTTACATTGCATCTCTACTAAGAAAACAGTTGTTTCAATACAAAAATGTCAAAATCTTATAAAGTACTGTGGTACCACCTTGTGGCAGCTTTACAGATAGCTCTGTGGGCATTAAGACTGTGAATGACTTTTAAAAATTAAATTAGAACAGCTAGCATTTGCTCTCATTAGAGTTTTGAGCTGTGTTCTGAACCATCTGCATCCTCCTACCAATTAGAACACCTGACATTTGAAGTACATTTTAAACTTATTTCAGTGAATACTGGATATCAGTGTTCCAACACTATTTAAAAACATTTATATAGATACATACAATCCTCTTTTTGAGGCACCTTGGTGGGAGAGGCACCAGGCTTGTCTGTCAGGTAGGACTGGCAGCTCAGGAAGCTGCTGAGAGCCTGCAGGTATCAGCAACATAGAGGGAACCACCAGAGGAGCCCAGGTGTCCCCTGTTGTCTCAGGTTTGCAAAGAGGAGGAAGCCAGTAGGAGGCACAGGGGGATGACACAGGGAAGATAGCAGCTTCTGCTCCCATGATTGAGATGAGAGGATGGCCTCTGGAAGGTGAACAGATGTGTAACTGAGCTTCCGAGGTAAATATGATCTTCTGGAAAGAAAACCAGAGAAATCCAGATGGTGCTAAGCGAACTGGAGGCACCAGAATGAAAAAGCATTTATTTTAGCGGACCTGGCTGAGCCAGCAGCTGATTAGCTCCTCTGTACTCTCCTGCTTTTGAACCCTTTTAGACGCTCCAAAGTATAACAAACAATACTGTTTCCAGGACCTTTTGGGTTGCCCCTCCCACAGCCATCTTCAGCCTTCCTTTACTGCAGGAAATGAGATTTCTTCCCGTAAAAAAGACAAACCATCTGCTCACACTTTGTGCTTTGGTTGAGGACTGGCTCAGGATATTGTAATTTAGGGACAAATTCATCTCTTACAGCTTTAACTGACTTGAAAACACAGAGCAGGAAGGAGAACTTGTGTTTGAAACAGGAGTTCACAGGTTATTATGTGTACAAGGAAGCTCTGTGTCTTTTCAAATTAATGCTTCAAATATGAAGCAGCTCACCACATCCCAGCTTAAACTCAGATGTGCTTCTGTTTCATTCACAGCTGGAAGCACCAGTTTAGTGTAAAACAGACTAAAACTGGCACAGAAATCGGGCACAAATGACCAAATTTGAAGCAAAGGCTTTTGTCTCTGCAAGGGCTGGTTCTCCAGCATCCTGCTTTCCAGTTCCCAGCTGAACCCTCATGGGAGAAGCATTGGGATTATGCGTTGCAGCTGTTGATTAAGGTTAGCAATGAAATATGAAAATTCAAAAAGATTATGGGTTTGGGTGCAGCATGAGGCTAAAACCCAAAGCAAGAGAATATGTGCACAAAGGCTCTTGAACCCTCTCAGAAACATTCTCTGTCTAGATGCCTTCCTGTCACACTTTCTTATCTCTCCAGCCCCATGCCCGTGTTACCTCTCTACCTGAGATTTAGAGAGATCACACAAGAGTGCCAAGATGGCCTTTAGAGGGGTAAACCCCCTTTCTCCTGAAGCACTCAAATGAGTACTGGTTCCTGCCAGGATAATCAGGTGTCTACTTTTGACTCTTTCTCTCACTTTTAAAAGCTGCCCTTTAGAGGGTCACACCACTGTGTTACCAGAGTGTCCCAGCCTGTTCCTACAGTAAAACATTTTTCCAGTAAGTAGGCACTTATGTACATGGGATATGTGTTTTTCAGTCTCTCCTGCTTACTCTATAAGGCAATGTTGATTGTGACTTGTCAAATAATCTTCCCAAATATCCATCATTTATGGGAGCTATAAGCCCATGCCTTGATGCTACATTAAATAACTCGTAACTCATGGCAAGAGAAGCAGCAGAAAGGGGAGATATATCAAACAAATTAAAGGAAGGTTTCTTAAATAGTTTCTTTAACCTCTACACACTAAGCAGCCATTTATCATTGTGTGCTTGTAACAGACCACGTCATACGTCTTCTCCTCAGGAAAGAAGGCCAGTTCAGAAAGTGTTTAAACATGTGCTCACCTCCCAGCTGGTAAGCAGAAAATCAAGTCCTCACTGAAAAAACCTGAGGAAGAGAGGGAACATTCTGAGAAAACATAGCATTTTTGGGTTGGTTTTTTTCTATGCTACAGAATGGGCTGAATACTGTCTCGGTGGATTGGATAAGGAAGCTCTAAAACACCATGCACGAACCATCTGCAAAGTGGGGTACAGAAAAGTGGCAGGGATGCAGAGCTGGAGGAGGCTTTCATCAGGTTTTCCTGTAATAGCCAACGTTTTTTCTCCCAACTTATTTTTACCTCATTTGTCACAAGACCCTTATAACTTCAGACCCTGCAATATGAATGAACAGTCTAAAAATTTTCTGGGTTTATATGCCAAGGTGAGGATTTTTCAAAAAAAGCTTTTTGATGGAAAAATGATGAGTGAACTCCCAGACTTCCTAAGGGGGGAAAAACCCAAGTATGTTTCCAAAGGGTTGCCATTAGATTTCCTCAGGATAAGGTTGGAGAGGCAAGAACAAGAATAAAATTTATTTTCTTCATGACTGCAATATTTCCTCCCTCACTTGGAAATAACCAGTGATTTACAAGCTAAGCTGGGAAGTGTGGAGGTGCAATAGAGCCCAGGACAGCTAAGTCTCCCTCACTCCAGCTACTGCTTATCTTGTGACTAAGGGGTCTGTCTGACTGGTGTGGGTTCCTCTGTAAACACAGTTTCAGTTCTGGTTTTGGGTATTTTTTAAAAGCCAAACCCTTTGTCCCCCAAATTCCCATTGCCTCATCTTGCCTTTTTTCTTGATTTGGAGTACTTTGGTTTTTGAGGTCCTGGTGATGCCATCCTACACCTGTCTCTGCCCACAGAGGCTGAATGTCACTCAGCCTGGGGGTGGACTTGTGACCTTGTGTGCTTTTTTGGGTTTGTCTGACTTGGGGGTGGGTGATGGAGATAGCACTCTGGCCCACGCTTGAGCCTCTCCATCTATATATAGATGTATACTTGTGATATTTTCACAACTTTAGGGCTTAAAGGCCATCTCAAAAAAGCAGAAGGAAGGTGATGACTTTCACGGAAAGTTTCTGCCGACATGTCCAGCTGTTCTGCACGCCTGAGATATCCTGAGTGTGCCACTCGTGGTCTGCCCAGCCTGACCCAGGCTGGGGTGCAGCCTCCTTGGCTGCTCAGAGGCATCTCCTTCCTAGGCTAGGAGGAAATCTCCAACTGCAGCATTTGCAGCAGCATTTTTAACAAGCTGCCGTGAGAACCTCGAAGCCAGAGCAGCCTCTTTTCTCTGTGGAAACTTGTGTCTTCTATTCTAACCATCACAAAGTCTCACCCTTCCTCCACCCACCACCTCCCCCTCACATAAGGCTCCATTCCTTGCACCCACAACCTTTCTGCTCACATCTTCACTGCCCCTCTGTCCTGCAGGCCTCTGGCAGGGCAAGAGCAGCAGGGCAGTCAGAGACACATTGACGCAATCACCCAGGCACAGGCACAAAAATAAAACAAACACAAAATCTACCAAGGTTTAAAGGGACACAAAGAGCAGTAGCTTGCAGAAAAGTGGTCTCAGGCAAGCCCAAAGGTTTTTTTGAAAATTCAGAGTTTGTATTAGTTACCAGCAGAGGACAGCAAGGCTTTATACATGCAGAGAGACTGATTTGCTTCTCTGCTCTGGAGAAGAAACTGGTCACTGTTCAGATATCCTTGGGCAAAGCTGCCAAAGAGATTGAGTCAAGAGTGCACAAAAACATGCTCCAGGAGCAAAAACCTCCTGAGAAATGACTGAGCTGTACACTTGGCACAACTATTACATCACCTGAGTACTGCAAGCCTCAGTTCTTAAACCTGTCTGCCTTCAGCACCAGGCTCCACTCCAGCCAGAATTGCAAGGATGACAACAGTACACACCTGGACTACAGATCACAGGACTCAATCTCAGATTAGGAACACAACACCCTGTTTTACTTCACCAAAACTATCCAGGAGGAGATTTAATTTTTTAAATAAATGAAGTTATTTAGTGCAATTTTACGTTCTGAATGGGTTCCTACTTGCCCTTAGTTGTTATTTCAGAAGAGAGAAACTGCAAGTTCCCTGTCACAGCTGACAACCCTGTACCTTCAAAATTTTAAGGTGCCTGTAATAACAGTATACACCTGTATTTGGGCAGCTGCCTCACACTCTCTGGCTCTTGGGATGAGGAAGAAATTTTGAAATGCATGCAGGAATTTCTGATCATAACTGTCCTCTTCCATGACTTCATATTCCATAAGATTTAATGACACACTGTCACCAAGGAATGACAACATTTACCTAGCCCCCCATCATAACCTAATGAAGATCTCCAGTACTGTGTCTTTAAAAATCAGGACAAGAGATTTCTTCTTTAAAGGATTAGGGAAAATCAAGGAGTCTTCAACCTTGGCAAATAAGGAGTGTCCTTTTATTAACACTCTCAATAAGACAGGTTTACTTTGTTAAAAATGTTTTCTAAAAACATGAACTACTCTGTAAAAATCTCAAAATATGGAAGTGAATGAGACCATCTCCAAATGCAACACAGGATATGCATGTGCATTCTGAATGTGATTAGGGAGTTCATTTTTGTACTTTGATTATTCACACAGAGAGGCATTAACATCCTTGCATATCAAGTGGGACATAAATATCTCATACCCAGTTTTGATCCCCATGTGTTAAAACCATCACTTCCAAATTTAAAAGGCTTGCGAAAAGAAGCAGAATTGGGGCCCAGTAATCTTCTTACCAATAGAGAAACAAAGAAATTAAATCTATTTAATTTGTCATAGATCAACAACTAATGTCATCATAGCCTGTAACAGAAATTGAAATACGAAAGCAAGACCAGTTCAAAGTAGAATGAGACACTTTTAAATGACAAGACCATGTTAAGACACAATAGACTTGTACTAAGCTCTAAATCCAAACTGGAGAGCATTCTACAGAATGTTTTACTTGCCCACAGTTAGAGGTTTAAAAACCTTTGAATCTACTACATGAATTTATTTTGCAGGTATATTTTAGCCCTTTCATCTTCTCAACACTTCTGTGATCTGACATCTCAGCTCACTGTGGAGTCTCCTACAAACCCAGAGCACCTCAGAACTCCTCGCCCAGACTTCGGAATCAGCAGAACCAGTTGCTGGTTTATTGCTATTCACGAGGTACAATAAATGGCAGCACTGTGCCTCTCATCTCTTTTCCCCTCAGTAAGTCTTCCTTCATGCAGCTGAGTGTAACCAACATTAATCACACAGTGCTCAGAAAGAGAGAACACAGAACACCCTGGCTGCTGGACATTTATTCTGTGATACACACTGGTTGCTAATAACAGCTAGAAACAGTCTCAAGCTTCTGGCAGTTGTATTGTTTCATTGTCAACAGGATTTGTAAGAACATGAAAATCAGGCCAATGATTAATGACTTTGGTTAGGGAGCATTCCTAGAGTTACATTTTTGCAGATCCCAGTCGAAGATCTGAGGGCTGAACAACTACAAGAATAGAACATGGGGATTTAATTTCTTAGAGACTTTATCTCACTCTTATTATCAGAAGTGTGAAATTAAATTATGGCAATAATATAAAAGTGCAGAAAGATGACCCTGTTATGGCACCTTGAAAGTGGAAGGGAATGCATATGAATACATCTGAATTTTACAAGTTCACTTACAATTGGAGTCTTAGTTCTCTGAACCAGGACAGTCTTGTCCCCAGTGTGTCTAATCTAAAAATAATAAAAAACCCCAAGCCACAAATATCAATAATGACTGGCACTTCCTTTAAACATTCTATGTACTCTTGTCCAAGGCAAAATTGAATAAACTTGATTGTGCCTACACATATTGATAAGACTAAAACCTGTATCAGTTTAGTGTGCTGGGCATCTTTTCTCAGCAATGGGTGTTGTCAGAGATGTTCCACAGCTGCTCCTGCAAGTCTGCTCATAGGCAATGCTTTATTCCCTTCCCTGGGGTTTGGTGTGTGGCAAACATAATAGAGAGGGAAAGGAGAGAAATTCCAAGGCCTTTGGGGCCTGGTGAATCTTTTAAACTTTTCCATATTTCTGTGGAGAGGGAGACATGAGAATTAGGAGGGAGGCATTAACTTTCAAAACACAAGAACAGATACTGCAGTGTTTTGGTCTAATTATCTTTTTCTTGAAATTATTGTTTTGCATGGACACTCAAAATGTATCGATCAGTCTAAAATATTTCCTTTTATAGTCTTGTATAAATATTCTCCAAAAGATGTCACTTTTCCCAGAAAAAAGTGTAAGTGGAATTAAATGGGGCTCTGTAGAAGGAAGGTTTGGAGGGGCAGTGGAAAATATTTTCTTCATTTTATGATAGGAGTAAAATCCCCTTAATCCTTTGTCTACAGATTTTCCTTGGTTTTTCATTTTTATTAAAATGTTTCCCTTTCCAAAACAATTTTTCCCACACTGAGTGGTATTAGGGGGACTTCATGACTTTTTATTGCAAATATTAGTCAGGTAAAACAACCTCCTCACCCTCTCCATGGTCTAAACAGACACAAGTTGCATCTCACTGCACAACTAAATACCACATACATTGGAATCAGAGAAGCCTAAACCAAAAATTGAGCAGTCCTACTTTCTTGTGTTCATGAATCACAACTATGTGACTGAGCTTGGGCTCATAGTCATAATACCATAATTAATGCATGTTAAAGGAATGTCATTTAAATATATTAAAAATCTTTCTTTCTATGTCAGGCTTAAAATCTGTTTCATCCTCAGATCCAAAAACTAGAGTAAGTGAGGTAGAAATTCATTTGACCACGTCTTTAAAATATGAGAACCTTTTTTCTCAGGATTCACCACTGTAATATTTATTAAAGTCAGTCATTAAAAATTGACTTATGCATGCTGAAAACACACACTCTTACTTACACTCTATTAAATGGTGTGTACATGTGCTTTATTCATGTAAAGTGGAGGGGTTTATAAATATCTATTCAGCAAATAAATGGATTTATTGGATGCCTTCAGTTACAAACAGGTCATGAGGAGCTGCTGCGTAAGAGCAGCCTGAGCCTGTCTGGCAGCAGGTTCCGTGGGAGGAGGCTGCAGACTTCTGGTCCTCAGTTTCCTTTTTCCTGTTGGCTCTCCCCTGAGATGGGGCTGGGTGGAAGCTGTCTGCTTTCGTTTGAGGAGGTTGACTCACCCAGCCAGGGTCTGGCCTGACTCATTGCACTCCATGCTTGGAACCTCGTGGTGAGATTTACAAAAAAGCTGAGCAGGCAGAAGAGCTCCGAGACCTCTCTGACGTTCTGCTTTACTGAGGGGACACTGCAACAGCATGGAGGATTGCCTGCATTCACCTCTTAAATAAGGCAGGAGACAGTGTAAATTAAGGACAGCAACAGCTGTAGTCATGTTGTATGTACCTAAAAGCTGTGGAAAAGGAAACAAGGAAGAAAAAAAAAAGTACTTTTGTACTTTTCTTTTTTATGATCTAAGGAGGAATAAAGAAAAAAAAGAGAAAACATACATTAAAAGGTGTTCCCCAAAATCAAGGTACAGGAGTGCATTGTGAGCTGTGATGCAGGGTCTCTCTGTCTGAGGCTGCCAAAAGTCTGTGTGCTTTGGCTATTTGTACTCTGAGCAAACCACTTCGAAAAATCCAGTCAAACCCAGGCCAAGTACCTTTGACAACCTCATAAAACTTATTAATCCACTTCAGATCCACATTAAGTTGAATTAATAGCCTTTTGATTTCAGCATTCATGTTCCAGGCTGGACATCTACATCCTGCACAAAACCAGTTCACAGCTTGGGGGGTGTATGAAATGCAGAGATCCAAATATTCTGATAGTAAAACCCAAAATTTGTCTTTACTTACATGAAACTATGCCAAAGTTCATTTTACATTTTCTCCTTAACAAGTTTTTTGTTGGATTTGTATTGTTCTACTACCTGCAGCACATCTGCTAAATCCCACACTAATGCCTCTCTTCCAATTTCTGTTCTGTCCCTTCACCAATGGATAGCCAATACAGGTGTAATACTTTTAACTTTTTTGTCCACATGTACAAATGCTGCCAGGTTCTGCCTTCCTTGCAGTAATGTACAGGATCCAGGGCTGTGCCTCCATTCCCAAACACGGTGGGAAGTCAATTTCCTCCATGGTTCACAGGAGAAACGTTCCATGCTCATGAAAAGGAGCCCCCCAGGGTCTAAAGCGTATGGAAACAAGGCCAAACCTCTCTCTGTACTGGTCAAGGATGGCAAATTGTTACCTGTCAAATAAAAATAATAAAAGATTGATTCCTTTTTATGCTACCAATAAGAATTGATAAATTTTGAAGAGCTTAAAATCCCTTTCCCGTGAGTGAAAAAAGTGGCAATCCATGCTTACACCCTGCTACTCTAAATTTAATTTTTCCTCAATATAACAGCACTATTCTGTTTTTCAAACCTCTATTAACAATGAAAGTGTTGGCTAGGTTTTTTTTTTCTCTCTGCTATTACTTAAGAGACGGAGTTATTTTTGTGAATGCTCAGAAAAAGACTGCTGGAACATCCAGGTCACACAATCCCTTTATATCTTCTATAGTCCCTGGAAAGCTTATTTTATAAACTCAGTAGGGAGGACAGAAATTAAACGGAACAAGAAGCAACCACTCCTGCCCTCATTGTACAGGTGTCAAAAAAAGATGAAAGACTCCATTTAGTGGCCCACACATTGAGATATTGACACCTGGCATCCCTCATGAGGCACAGGAGCTTCATCCATCACTTCAGGAGATGGCAGGGGCTGGGTCACACTCACCAGACTTTCGAGACACCCTGCCCCAGTGACTGCTGTGAACCCAGCAAGAGCAAGATTTGCTCTAAGTCACACAGGAAATCCTTGGCAGGTACAGGAATTAGACACAGCTTAATTAAGTTTCAGCCCAGAACTACATGACCTCTGGTACTGCTCCATTGTTTAAGCACACTTGTTTAAGCACATCACCCCTTTTTGGTGGTGAGAAACTGCCTCTATTTGACACAGGCTCTAACACCGAAAACCCACACTCTATCTTCCAATCGCGTCAACACCACTAGTCAGCTATTTTTGTAGCCAAGAGTCGATCTACTTCCTTCTCCTGCTCCGTCATGTTCTGTCCTGTCATGTCCTGTTCTCACTGCTGTATCAGTAAATAATGCTGATGTGTGACCAGCATGCTGATTAAGCCCCACTGCAGCTCTAAGTTGTGTATCTGCCCATCTAATTCTGCAGCATCATACGTGCAGTGTGCTCTCTGGCAGGGCAACTGGGGCCAGCAGAGAGCAGGAAACCTTAGCTTACAAAGAGAACCAGGCAAAATGCATTCAAATTCAAAATACACAAGTTTCCAATCCTCTAATTATTTTGAGAGGGCAAGCTGGTCTGCTTTCCCCCCTCTCTTCTGCACAAGGCCACTTTGTCTCCAATTACAAAGGCCTTTAAAGTGCTTTGATATTTAGGCGGGTTCACAAGGCAGTTTGTGTAAGAGTCTCCACTTTTGGATACTTGCTTCTTCACAAAACTTCAAAAATGTTAGAATTTAAAGAGGAACTCCAGCAAAAAGCACACGGGTTCAAGTTCTGCAGGCCCAAGGCCCAAAGAATATGGTATCATCTACCATTTTTAGTTTGTTTGCCTTGTCTTTTTTTAAACCAGTATTAGTGGCACCAGCAGTGTCCTGTGTTGCACTCAACTGTCATCCCAGAGATACACAAAGTACATTTTGCATTGCAAATGTAGACTGTGTACATGTTGGGACTTAAGATCAATATGCCCCAGAACAGAGTATCCAAACTGCTTTGCTGTAGTTTTCTTAGTGGTGGGTAGGGCTTTTTTTGAGTAGAACTTCAGGGAAAAAAAAACACCCCAAACCCAAAAAACCTTCTCTATTATGTAGAATATATCTCTATATAAATAGCCAACAACTAACCATAACTCTATGTTAGACAAATTGTACCCTTGGCAAATGGCCTGGATAGCATGTTAAAATAAGAATACTTGCATGGTATTTGCTTCAAATTGCTCGTGTTTAAGAGAAAAACCACCATTAGCCAGGTTCAAAGTGATTAGGGAATTACTGAGCTGGATTTTTGATAATGAACCAGAAAACTTATCTCAGATTATGTTGAGAGAGTTTTCTCATTAATATAGGTGCAACTCAAGTATTGTTTTTAAATTAGAGTTTTAAAAATTAAATACACTGGAACACTCCAAGGCTATCTACTAAGAATGATGAATAAACTTCCCAATGCTACTCCAGCAGTATCACAGACTTCCTAGAGATCCTTTTACCTGCCTTTGAAATAAGATCAGTTCTATTCACTCTCAGGGTGAGCTCACAACTGTCACTTATTTGTACTTAAAGAACACCCTGCAGTTCTGTGAATGCTGCATAAAACTTCCTTGCCTGCAATATATTCTGCAATAAATCAATCCTCAGCAGAGATCCCACCAAAGGCAGGCAGACTCATTTATGGAGAGGGAAGTAAAGAAGGGGAATGTGGCACTGCTGGACAGGTGCTGTGTGTACAGATTTTCAAGTTTATTCCAAAGAATCCTGGCCCTGGGCTTGGCCTAAATCTCAGGTATGCCCTCCCTCCCACGTCTTGTCAGCTGTTGTAGCAACAAAATCATCTACCTTTGAAAAAGGCTGATAAACATTGCCCAGACAGAGGAAACCCACTCACTCTGAAGTGGTTTCCTTTTGCCACCCCCTGGGGAGAGCAGCTCCGATGTTCTGGTGGCCACAGCTGCTCCAGATGTTTCTGAGAGTCAAGCACCACACGTGAGAGGAGCACCTTAGAGCTCGGGCACGAATTCTGGAGCAAGCAGCTTTCTGCAGGCTGGGGTTCTCTGACCCTCCTGGGACCAGTGCACCTAATGAGATCTCACTGCCATGAGTTTTAACCTCACTGACTGAGCAGGTTAAAACCCAGGGGGTTTTGATATATTCTAAACCCTCACTTCACACATCCTTGACAAGTTTTGCATTTGGGACAGTATTGAGCTTTCACTGCTATTTTCATGAAACATGAAGCTTCAAGTTGAACTCTACTACCAAATTTAGGGAGAAAAGCAATGTGAGAGCTTTTTTTTAATTGCCTTGAGAAAGTACAGGGTTGGGACTCATTCCACAGCACAGGAGCAGACTGTATGGGAAAAGTGCCCTCTTCAATCTTTCAATCCTTTGCTCTTTTCTTTCTCATCAGCTCCATTGTTTCAGCTCCTCTCACTGTTACCTCCCCCACAGCCCTTCAGCACATCTTGACACTGCCACCATCTCGACAGCCACATGCAGCACTGCCAGAGAAGCTGAGCACTGAAGAGATGTTTCATAGAAAGAAATGAATGAAAAGCAAGAGTTGATGATCTAAGAAGATCTAAGAGAAGAATCCAGATAAACTACAGGTCCAAGGCGATACATAAAAATATACAGGGTTTAGGCAATTATGCTTCTTTGTCTTCACATCAGCCCTCGCTTTGTTTCTTGAAAATGCAAGCAGCATATACAGTACTGGGAAATCAGGTAAGAAATCCCTACTTCTTTAAGAATCCAAGGCATAACACAAGTTAGGCAAAGAGGAAACAGCCACTGAAAGCAAGAAAGCAAAATTCACAGAAATTGCATTTGCAGAAATAGCAGAATAGTCTGAAAACCTGTTTGGTCTTGATCTGAGCCTGTCAACTGGCAGGTCAGGTAAATCTCATCCTCATTCCATTGTAAACCATAGGCTTCATAAAATATGTATTCCATGTGTTGTAGTGTTTGAGGGCTGTAGTAGTCTCTTGGGTACAGGGATATTTTCCCAGTTGTTTTGCTCTGTGACTGGAAAGCACATGGAGCCTTGGGCTCTGCAATTCCACAGTTCCCTAATATTTGGAATGTTCCATAGCAACCCACAGAGAGACTAAACCAGATGACAAGTGAAAGTGGCGCTGGTTATTCAATGAACGTAAGAGGAGTCAAAAAGAGGTTGGCTTGTAAAATACAAATCTTGCTACAATAGCAGACAAAGCAAGCCATAAAAAGAGAACAATATGCAAACAGTATTCTGAGCTTCAAATGATGCAAGTCAGCATTGTCAGGTCTCTCTTTTTATTAAGACCTGACTTTATAGGGTTATTTGCATGAGCCATGAGAACAGAGAAATGATGTTTTAAACGCTCACCAAGGTTCACTGTAGCTTTCTGTTCAGTGTGTTCTGCTCCTACCATCGTGGAGGGGCAAAATTAGACAGGCCCTGTGATGCAGAATGTAATTTTATGCATTTCACCCTTTCCCAGGAGTCATAAAACATCCTTGCTTTGCCATTTTCCAAGCAGCAATATTTGTTTATGTGAGGAGGAAGCTGCCCCACGCAAAATTCTAAGCAAAATGTAACCAAATGAAAACATTACCTTAGGAAAATTTTTCCCATTGGAAATAAGCTAATAATTCATAACTGATTATTACATGAAAAATAAGTGGCAGAGCATTCCAATTCACCAGAAGATGACAAATAAAAAGCCCATTTTGTATTGATAGGAGAAAATTTATAAATTATTAATTTTCCACTATTTACCTGTGTCTTTCCACTATTTACCTGGGGCAAGTGAAGTCTTATTTATTATTCAGTTCAGAAGGGAGTTTTCTTATTTGCTGAATTGTTGCCTTTACTTTTTTGGTCATAGATTCCAACCTGTATATTAAAAAAGTCCAGAACACTTCTTTCCCACACAAATTTTAACAGAGAAAAAAAAAATGCACTGTAAATTTGAGTTTCCTCTGTTTGAATAACAGCAGGGAGAGGAAGGAAGGGACAACTAAAATGAAAGAGGTTCCAAGCTGAGGGAAGTGTGTCTTACCATCACAAGTAATGGGGAAATTCGGCAGTGATCAGTCCAGCTTCCCTGATTTTAATTCAAACTGCATCATTACCCAGCTTGATTTTTCATTAAGAGTAAATAGCTGGGGTTGTTATTCTTCAGTTTAAAAAAACTCACAACCAAATACAGTGAGCATTAGGATTTCAAAAGAATCAGCATGTGTGAAAATGAGAATGTAACACCAGAAAACCTAAGTCACCTTCCCTTTTCCTTCCCTTGCTGTGGCTATTCCTACATTATGTGAGTTCATGGTAAAACTGAAGGGTGCAATCAAATTCTAAACAATTCTAAGAAAATTACACCTGTGTTTCAATATAGAACAATGATAATTTTATTATATTTTATTTTCTAACACCAACAGGTTTTGTCCTTCTGTCTGTCACTGAACACGGTGTGCTCCAATACAGTGCTCGAGTGCTAAATATGACATGGTTTAAATGAAAACCAAGAATAAATGTGTTTGAGAGGAAACCTTGTCACTTGGATGTTACAAAGTGGCTTATTGATAAAACACATGTAAATACCTACAGATATTTCCTAACAGGAAATCATCAGATCTGCTGCAAGCATTCTGGTGTTATCTATCACATGTGGAAAGAGAAGAGCCACTCTAATATTACATTTAAGGGGATGTTGGAGATGATGTCAAGTTCTATAGACCCATCAATACCCACACATGTTTCTACAAAATCTATGCTCTTAAAAAAAGAAAAAATATTTTTAAAGTAATTTTTGGCTTCCTTTCAGCACTTGCCTGGGCCATGCCAGCCAGCTGAACAGGCATCTCTAAAGGGATTGTCAGGCCATGGTTTCCAGGCCCCATGGCTGTGGCTGAGGTTAGAAGAACATGTACATCCATGTTTGATGACACTTTCAGAGAAACTCAGAGCAGCACGAGACAGCTCAGCAGTTTAGAGCAGAACCAGTATTGTCATGAAACTCAGTGGGTTCTGTTTCCTGCTGCTCATATGAAACCTTCCCCCCAGATTTGGTTATCTTGCTTTACACACTGAATATGTTTTTTTTGTGTTCATCTTCAAATTAATTTCAAAATTAAAGGGAAGTGGTCACATCTATCAAAGCTCACCTGGTTTACTGACATATACAGCATGCAGTCGGTGGGGAATTCCAAACCTGGCAGCCCACACAGCAGGTATGGCAGTTTTAATTGTCTGTGGAGGTCACAGAAACACAGCTGAAATAAGGAGTTTTCACCACAGGTGGGGAGCTGGTGGGACATGAGAGTTTGGTTTTTCATAATGACACATATTAGGAAAATCCATTCTGAGGATATGACAACTCCTCTTTTGCACAAAGGTTGTATTCAGTACTCTCTTGTCAGCCAAGGTCATAGGCTTCCAGACAGATAATTAATGAAGAACTGAGCAGTGGTTCTGAGGGCCTACATCCTGTAATTTAGATGTAAGTTAGAGCAGAGTTATTTCCCACATACTTCAGAGAGGAGACAGACATACAGGGACACAAACAGGAATGTATTCATTTTAGCAAAACTGTGGGCACGTACATAACCTCTGTTCCTAAACCTGCCAGGAGAAGGTACATGAAGGACCAGACTGCTCCTAATCAAATTCAGACACCAAAGGCTTTGTTAAGCATTCATGCATGCTCAAACACAGGCACCAGTGACATGGCTGAATACATTCAGGGACATTTGTCTTGTCATATATGAAGCCACTTGTTTCTTACAAATAACTGTCTTTAAACAGTGTATGACTCAGGAGGAGTTCAGTTTTCAAAGAAATACAGTAGACTTACATTTTAATAAACAGCCTTTGCCCCCATTTTTCCCAGGAATGATAAACTAGCTTCTGGAATTTCCCCAAATGCACAGAGGGGCCAGCAGTTCAGCAGCAGCAGCTGGTTTAGTGCAGGCACTACATCGAATCCTAAAATGCTTTGGGTTGGAAGGAGTCTTGAAAGGCCACCTAGCCCAGCTCCTTGGCAAAAGCAGGGACACCTTCAACCAAATCAGGTACCCCAGAGCCTGCCCAGCCTGAGCATTTTCAGATATCCCAGTGTGTTTCAAGGGGTGTCAGGTGCAAGACACATGGCAGGGAGGGAGGTCGACCAGTAGGATGGATGGGGTCTGGCTCTGTAATGTAACAGAAAACTGCAAATGTGATCAATGTGAGGAAATTCAAGTCTTTCTGTTGCAAACATTCTAATTCCTGAGAACTGAAATTAGACAGCAGATGAGATTCAAAGTAAATGACAGGAAATACAACTCAACTCTCTTCCTTTCCTGGTTCTCAGAGATCATCGCAGAAAACATGTAGCTTTTAAATATTTATAGATTTAAATTGAAACCTCATAGCTGTCTTCAATTTTCCCATTTCTTGAAGTAACTTTCTGCTACTTCACCTATATACCAGTCAAGAATTTTTAGAGAAAGATGGAAGAAATGGTGATTTGAACAATGCACTCCCAGTGTGTAGCTCTCATTTTAAAAAGTCAAGCTAGAAACCTGTATTAATTTCTACAGTTACCGTTCTTTCCCAAGTAGTAACCTGGACAATGCTTCTACTTCCCTTCTATTTAGCATGTCCATTCTTCCAATCCCTGTATGCTGTTGGGTTTTTGGTTGGTGTTTTGTTTTTGGTTTGGGGTGGGTTTGTTTGGGTTTGTTTTGTTGGGGTTGGGGTTTTTGTTGTTTGTTTTTTCTTTAATCTGAGCACCATCATGAGTTTCTTGCTTAGCCAGGATAGTCTCCTGATATATCTGCTTGTTTTCCTGAGTGTCAGGGCAGATTCTCCTTGTGTCTGGAATGGTTTCCAGTAACAAGGCAATATTTGGATGAACCCATCCTTGTGAGAGGTTTTTTTGTCAAAGAGAGCCATATCTGGGCTGGCACTGAAGTGAAAATTCAACCAGGAAATTCATAATACCAAGTATAAAACAGATGCTTAAAAGCACAATTCTTCAGAGAAGTCTTTATCAGCAGAACTCCACTAAAAGCTTCACTAATATTTCCCCTGTTTAAAAGTTCTTAAAAACATTTTTAAAAAGGATACCACGAGTTTTAGCTTGCTGTGTTCAATCAAACCATTTGTTATTATAATACTGAAGGATACAGAATTTTACCATCTCTAAGAGAGAAAGGTATCTTATTTTTCTCATCTAATCAAATGAAACTGAAGCCTTCAAGCTTTGAAAGCTAAGCCTGTACTGCACTCACATATCACATCTCCATGTTGACATGACAGCAAACTCTGCTTCACACCCAGTGCCTCAGGCCCTGCTCTTGCTCTGTTTTGCTTAATAACACATGAGAAAGGAGGTGCTGGTTGAGTGCAGTGTAAGACTCACGAAAATGTGAGGAGTTAATGAGAAATGTGTGCGTTTCCCAGATGGTGAGCGACGAATGCTTCCTGCACTACCCAGCAGCAGAACAGGAAGCATCAGCACCCAGAAATCACTGTACTGCAGTTTTTTCTCCTCTTTTTTTCGAGTTTGGGTTTTTTTTTCTTCATCCAGGTGTCAGCCAGTCTGGCTGAGAACCAAAAGTCCCCTGATTTCACAGAAATTCTACAGTTAAATTATTTCAGATAGCCCCAGAAAGAAAAGGATCAGGTTTCTGATAAACTGCATAAGCTTATTACACTCTAAGAAATGGTCATGAGAAAGAGGGAATTACTGGACTTCATGTCAGTGAAATGTGCTTCAGTATGGTGGGGAAATACACATCTAACTCCTTGCACTGAATATCATATATACACAACCCTTAATGCCAACAACATTTATCATACAATATTGATACTATTTTTCTCTAAAGTCATGAAAGTTTGAAAAGATGCCATAGAGAAAACAGTAACTGTAAGAACTTTTATTCAGCAAAGTTTCAAACCAAAGGCTTCCAGTAGGTAAGAGTGACTTACAAGAGCCACACAGGTTAGGGACACAATTAAAATCACAACAGCTGAGAACACAGCACCCATGGAGACATTTAGGGGTTGAGACAGACAAAGGAAAGGCCTGTTGTCATCTCTTTACAGAGCCAGCAGGCCTACAAGAATGGATGTAGGTACTGTATTTTAATGCCCATATGATTCATTCAGGGAAAACATCACTTGTGTGCTCTCCACAGTGACTTCAAGAGTTCCTACCAGGTTTCTCCTTCCCTGCCACAGTACAGGAAAACCCCCAAAACTCCACAAGGTTCCCTTAGAAGCTAGGGGAAACCCTAAAAAAAATCCCCTAAAAGCATTCTGCAGATACTTCAGAGACAGATGGCACAATTTTGGGCTGAACTGGAATTTTGCAGGAATGTTTCTGCATTGCCATTTTATGGTGAAGAAGTGAAAGAGCTGAAAGAGATTTCAGGAAAGCCCTGGTCCCTTGTCCTTCAGAGTCAGGTCTCTCACAAGACTTTCTCAAGTGGTGGATCATTGCTCAAAGATTAGCTTGTGGCATTCCTTGATGCAGGTTGGCATTAGGCTCCACTTATTTTTCAAATATAGAACCCCTCCTGTATTTTGAGGAGTCTGATGCCATTCAGCCCTGCTCATGCCTTACAGGTTGCAAAATTAGAACTCATTGAATTAATCAGGAAAAAAAGCTGACATGGGAAACATCTTAACTTAAAAATAAAACAAATAGCCCTCAAAAAGACCCAATTCTCAATCAAATCAGTTCAATGCCAAAAATGGGACCATTAAAACCAGTGGCAAGATTTTTGTCTTGATGGCTTCACAATTTCTTTCCAGAAAACTCTTGCTTGTAGCATAAATTAATTCTAAAAATAATTTATAATGACTACCATTACTCTGTTATGGAATGACTACATAATATGAGAGAAAATGTTAACATTTCAAACTGCAGTATTACTGCAGTTCAAAAGCACCCACTGCTCTTTTTTATTTTTTAATACACACTATTTCCTCTCCCACAGAAACTAGTTTCTATTTCCCTTAAGTGCTTGAGAGATGGATTATCAGTAGTTGATTTCTTCAGGCCACATAAAAGACAGACACATTTCAAAGAAATCACTTGTTTTCATGGCTCAGCTGTGTGATGGGCAAGGGGAGTTCAGCAGTGGGGCAGCACTGGCTGACTGGGCACTGGAGCTCAGACAGATGTGGCCAGATTAACTCCTGGGAAGTTTATGCTCAACAGCAAGAGTGCAGCAAAGCTGAAAATTGGCCACATGTGGAAGACAACACCTTGCCTAAGCCAAAACAGAACATTCAGAAACAAAACAGGGCTGAGATGGAGAATGAGTGAGGGAAAGGCCAGACAGGAGTGACCAAAAAGAAACAAAAAAGAAGAAGTCAGAAGGAGAAGCTTGAAAGAATTTTGACCAGCTAATGGGACTTGGAGTTCACAGAACTTTTTTTCCTCTTTGCTTTAACCAAACTTGTCCAGTGTTGTAACCTTGGAAATTTTCTCACATTTTTTTTCTCTTACACTCCACCAAGTGCTCACTAGAAAGAATAGAAAACAATGCATGGAAACAGGGGAATGTTAGCAAGTATTTGCAAGCATCTTCTGTGCACATAAAATCAGATGAATTACTCATAAGAAACCTACAAGAGATCTGGAAAAGAGTAGAAACCAGTTGGTGACAGACAGTTGTGATGCTGCTCCTGCAAAAAGTTTTCCTCTGTCCTTTTATTGGACAGAATGAACTAAGATAATGGTAGCCTTAAGACAAAGAGGGTTTTGTATCACAAAATGGGATTATTCTAATAAGCCCTATAACTGTAAGGCTTAAAATATATTTTTTGCAATTTCCTGTAATAACAGGAAAAGAGAATAGTTATTAAGCAAGAAAGTATTTCAAGCAGCAACTGGCCATCATGCATGAAATAGAGGAAAAATTATATAGGTAGATTAAGCTTGTGGGAGATGAAAAACGCAGGTCTGTTACCAACCATCCCAAGATGAAACTGAAAGAAATCCAGAAAATTAGGAAGGATGAAGTTATGTGAAAAGCTTTCTGCTGGGTCAGGACATGAATATTCCTCATGGTATCATGTAAAATCCCACCAGACATTTCTGTCTACAGGAAACAAGGGTAGTGACCCTGAATAGGGGGTGAACGGTTTCAAAGCATTGTATTTTTAAAGTTGAAAGTTGAAAGTAAGTAGCACTTTTGACACTAGAAATGTCAAGTCAGAGTATTCAGGACAATAGAATCATGAAAACTGCAGGGAATCAACATCTAATTCACTTGTGGGATCTAGTCCAACTCCTTCATAAAGGAGAATCCCTTAAAATAAATGAAGTCACAGTTTGCGAAGTATTTTAAACTTAGGAAATTCCATGCAGGTGTCTCCCTGGTTTTCTGTAGTCTGTAGAAGCAGAATGTTGCTCAAGCAGTAAAAAAAAAAAAATTTCTTGTCAGCCCTATGAATCTTACAGTTCCTCTTTTCCCTCTCACTTCAGTTGTGCACATACCTAGGGCTCACACAGTTTTTCCTATTGTTGAGAGTGGGAAACTTGCACAGGGCCCAACAAGTAGAACCTTAAAGATGAGTGGACTTGTATAGAAAGAGTGAATCAGAGTTGGTGAAATATTCCACTGAGAAAAAAAAGGATGCCCTGAAGATCAGTTACTCAGAGGAAGAAAGGGTTGGTCCACAGTGGAGGAAAGATGATCATAGTCCCACCTTGATGGGTCTGCTACTGAATGCAGCAAGCTTTGGTTTTGCAGAGTTACAGGAAGGAGGATAATGGTGCCTTACGTTGTCTTTACACTTCCCATGACCATAAGCTAGAGTTTATGTGCCAAACCTCTTCCTAGGTACCCATTGTTCATCCCTTCTCCAAATCAGACCCTCACAACTCCCAGTCCTACATGGATCTTTACACCAGTTACAGACAGACCTGGCTTAGGGGGAACCAGAGCACAGATTCCTTTTTTTCCCAGGGATAACTAGCACCAGTAATAATGCAGAGACTGGGGTTTAGTGATGTGGGATACTGGAGAGGACTCCTCAGTGTGTTAAGAGAACTATTAATTCAGGTTATGAGAACAGCAGAACATAAGAACATCAGCTAATTCCAGGCAGTCTGCTTGGCAGGCACAACTTTTTCCTCATTCACAGTATATATTCCACTTATTCCTACTTCACACTTTGACTGTATTCGAGTCTAGGAGCATGCAGATCCCAAAAGCAATGGTTACCACCTCCCCTAGGGTCCAGTGGTATGGCATTTCTACAAGCAACAAGTCACCTACAAGTTATCCCATACTAATACTGCTGATCTCCTCCACCAAATAAAGTACCTGGAATACAATTCAAGTATTGTGTGACCTGGAAAAAAATTCACATATTGTGTGACGTAGAAAGAAATTCAAATGCTGCGGGACAGCAGTATCACCCTCATGTAAATTAGAATAATGCATCTCCTCCTTCCTTCTGCGCCCTGCTCAGGGTGGTAAGAGGGGCCAGGAGATACCTCTGCCCCTGCACAAAGCAGCGTTCACCCGCTCAGCCTGCGCAGGCTCTCGGGACCAGAGGGTGGCTGGGGCTCAAACCACCCTGATGTTGGCCATCTGTCCGTGCCCATCTGTCCACAGGCGGCTCGTGGGCTCCCAGTCCCCCCCATCACACTGCCCTGGGAAGCTGGGGATGTGTCAGCAGTTAATCACCAGCACACGCAGCCCTGTACCCATCATTCACAAGCTGTTTATAAGGAATCAGAGTCGCACACGTTATTTAGCAGAAAAGAAGAATAAATCTTTGAAACATCACAGAAAAAAGAACCCAAGCAAACAGGCAGAAATTGGGATCCTCAGGGGCCAGACTAAATATTTCAACATCTATATCACCTTCCTGGACAGATAAATAGAGGTTTACACTTAATTCTTCATCTGGCTTTATATCCATGGCTGCTTTTTTGCAGTGGAACTCAAATATGTACAAACAACTCACACCTCCCTCAAACAGCTTGTAATACTCACTCTGTGTTTGCAAGAACAGTTATAACCTAATTTTTATACATGCCAAGTCACTTAAAATTAGGGAGATACTCCTGTAATATGGCATGGTGCTTCCAAATAACCTGACTTGCAAAAATTAAACCAAATTAAATCAGTTCTTGCTGCTTCAAAACCCCTTCCTGAGAAAACCACTTCTAAATATTTTCACAGCATGTGTCTAAACAAACCTGTCTAATGTAATGTTCTAGTTTGAAGAGCAGCAGGGGACTTGCAAACAGCTTGTTGCATATGGAACTTTAGTTCTGGAGTATCTTAAAGTACCTGTTCCTTGTATTCTGCTGAGCCCACCTAACCAACTGAAAAAGATGAAATTGCAGAACACAGGCATGCAACAAGTGAATTTTGTCCAGAAAAAGCTGCAGTATTTGCAGCTCTGTTGATCAAACCAAAAAATACTTCTGACTTGCAAGTACCAATCAGAAAGGGGCAAGAATTCAAAGCTCTAGAGGTTTTGTTTTTTTTTTTTTTTTTTTTTTTTTT